>VWZS01002818.1:0-187740 GCA_013397075.1 Rhabdornis inornatus
GGTGGGGGGGCGGGAAGGTGGATTTGGAAAGCGGGGACGAATTTTTTAATTGGACTAAACCCAACGCCCTGAGTTCAAGGGGAGAGAAAACAACAACCGAAGGGGGCACTGGTGGGATTGTGGACTTTCAGAAAACTTTCCGAGTCTCCCAGGCCGAGGTGTTTCCAAGGGCAGGAAGTCGCCCCGGATGGCACTGCGGGGGTGGGGAGGGCAGCAGGAACCCCTCATTTCGAGGCATGAGGGCTTTAGAATTCCCCAAAGGAGATTGCCGAGTGCTCCCCCGAGTAGGAGGTGTCCTGGAGAGGTTTTTCAGCTGGAGCCTAGGCTCAGGGTCACTCCATTAGTATTTCTTTTTCCTTCTTTCTCTTGAGATACTATGCCCTGTAATCTAAGTGCCTCAAGATTGCTGTATACGATATAAGCAGCTCATATCTTTCTGTACATTGACAAATGGAACATGCAGCACAATTTATGGAGGAGGAAGGTCTTGGCCCTCACCCTGGATGGGCAGCAGCCTCCAGCGGCATTGCAAGCCGCTTCCTCTCTGCTTGTGGTGTGCGCAGTGTTTGTAAACACCTCCTGACGTGTTTTCCACATGGGAAACCAGGAGAAGACCTGCATGCCGACCACGGTGGAGCCTGGTGCCACTTGGGCTAAACAGGAAAGGGCCCATGGGGTGAAGTGTGCCTTCCATCAAACCTTTGCTCTTCAGGTAAAGCAAGCGGTGCCTGGGTGGGCATTTGTCCATCCCTGGCATGCAAACAGCCGCAGGTGAGTTGCTTGCTCCAGTTTAAGAGACTCCGAAGGAATATTTGCCCCTCACAACCCTATATTGAAATCTAAAGCTAGATCAGACCTACAGGGTTGGGGCTTTTTAAGCAGAACTCAATAAAGTCAGTAAGGAGCTGTGTTTTAGAATCAATGGCACATGATGGCCTCCAGTGAGCACTTAAGGAAATCTGCAATTCCTTTCTACTCCATGTACTAACTTCAGAAAACAATTTTTTTTTCAAAGAATATTTTTTTCTTTTTGACTTGAGTGCTGTTTCAGCTTGAATATAGAGACAGAATAATGCTTGGTAAGATTTGACCTGGGTTCATGATTTGGGGGGAAGGATGGAGAAATACCTGAGTTTCAAATTAATACTCTGTACTGGAAGTTGGTGGTGTGTGGATTGCAGAGTCTGAAA
Organism: Rhabdornis inornatus; assembly: GCA_013397075.1. Lineage (NCBI taxonomy): Eukaryota > Metazoa > Chordata > Aves > Passeriformes > Rhabdornithidae > Rhabdornis > Rhabdornis inornatus. Next base: position 1,191 of record VWZS01002818.1, read on the forward strand.
TGCATAGTGTCTTATTCACTGTAGCATTAAGAGCCTCCCCCCCACCCCTTTCCCCTAAAATTAGACCTTCAGATCTTAGTCTGCAGCGCCTGTCTCTAACACTCTTGAGCTTGTGCTATTTCATCTACAGTATGCGTAAGACTGGCAAAGCCAGGATAATACAAATCAGAGAGGTTTTAAACAAGCGACTGGGGGGCTAAATCGCTGTTTTAGACACACTGTCAAAACTCCATTCACGGGAGGGCGGTGTTTTTTAATCATGCCTTAAAAATTCCTTAAAAGCAGGGGGTCTCCACTCCGCGAGGGGCGGTCGGCAGAGGTGAGTCACTGCTCGCCCGGGCGCTCTGTGAGGGGAGCGGGAGGCAGAGGGGAGGACAGGCAAGTTGCGTAGCAAGGCTAGGTGGGTTTCCATGCTAAGCAATTGCGCACGGTCCCTTACGTAACTGTCAGCCGGGGATTCCCTAGACGGGGTCACTTTATTCAACCGTTACAGACCCCGGCCGCCGACTCCGGCGCGCCTGGGCTACCGCGACTGAGACTGCGGCTGCTGCGAGGGAGCGCGGCGGCTCTTCACAAAATGGCGGCGCCCATGGAAGCGGCAGCCCCATTTTGTGCCCGGCAGAGCCTGTCAACAAACGCCGACTTGGCCGAGGCTGAGGAACAGAAGGCGGCGGCTCGTTCACGTTACGGAGCGCGGAGGGAGGAGAGCGGAGAATTTCACCGCCCTCCCGCCGCCGAGAGGAGACTCTAGAGTGCGCCCGTTGGGGGAGGGAGGCGAGGGAGGTGAAAGGGGGAGCGAGCAGTGAGCGAGTCAGAGGCAGCGTTATCCCAGCGCGGAGCTGCCGGAGCGGAGCTGCGGGGGAGGGGAAGGCGAAGGCGAAGGCAGGCGGCCTTGGCGCTGCCTTCGGCGGGGCGTAGCTCTCGGAGACCCAGGGGCTGCGGAGACCTGGCGGCAGCAGGAGCGGCTGGCGACGCTGGGCCGGAGCCCGGGGCTGCCCGCACGGGGGGCGCTGCGCCCCGCTCCCGCGCTGCTCGGGCGGACGTGTCCGTTCCTGTCGGATTCCGGCGAACCTGTAATGAATGGCGGGACGTTAGCTCCTTGCGTAGCTAACTAGGTCACTGTCAGCACTTAATTACTGTTTGTTTCATTTTAGTGCGTGCCTTATGAATAAACCGGCTATTAGGCTGATGCTTCAAGTAACATTATCCAGCGCCAAAGGTACAAAATGTCTGTATTGGACTCTGATCTTGCGATGCCAGCTTGGTGATAATGGCTATTTTACATTAACGATGTCTTGGTTCTTACAGCTTGATTATTCGGCTTATAGCTGAAACAGATGGAGATCCCTTAGGATAAGGTCGTGAAGCTGATTCTAGTATGACACCACCGGGTTTGTTTGTTTCATGTTTGTAAACGGGGTTCCTCCGTTTTTAGGGTGAAGAAGGGGCTTGTGCATTAAGACTTTTTTTTTCTGATCTATTTGTCTTAATATGCATGCTTTTTAATGGTATTAAATAAAGGAAATTACCTGTTTCTGGTGGAAGTTACAATTTTTAGATGTACCAAAATTACCTTGATACTAAGGAATTACGAAATGTCTTGTTGCATACTAAAGAGTCAAAGATCAAAAGTAGGGAAAATCAAAAAAATCTTGCTATATAGAAAAAGGTCCTTTTATTCATCTCTGTATATATAGTATTTCTCAGTGCAATTTGAGTTTATTTATAAAATAAAACCTGAACTGTTTTTAAATGTTATGTTATACAGTGAATTTCAGTGTGTAAATGTTATGCAGTTCTTGCAGACAGACAGGATAGGTCCAGTACCTGAATTCTCACAATTCAGTGTTGCTTGCGTGGGCTTTTTGGCCTCTCTCTTGGCTGGGGTTTTTTAAGTATAGCTATGTTACGGGAATGTTCTGGAAGCTGTATCCTGTGTTACAGTTTCAATTGTTTGGGTTTTTTTTAATCTTTTATACTAAATTTTGCACTTATTACCTATCTGCATTATTGCTGCTTTACAGAGAGAAGGCCACTGTTGCTCTTGTCAGTGTGCCACTAACTCTGCATTTGCTTTCTGGTGGGTGAAGTATTCTCACTCATTTCTATTTTTGCTGGTGCTGCTCTTGAATTGTGGCAACATTATGTTCTGATGAGTGTAACTAGTATCACTAGCTATATGCTACTTGTATTAAACAGTAAACTGTAAATTCTTAGAAACAGAAGTTAATTTTGTGTGTGTGTGCATGTGCTATATACATGGTTTTTGAAAATGCAGCCTATTAGATGGAGTAGAGAATCCAGTAGATTTCCTCTTAAGACTGCAGACAGCATATAATAGAGGTGCAATGTAAAAATAAGCACAAGAATTACAGCATGAACTTCTGGTAGAGGAGAGCATCAGAAAGGCAAAATTGGCACATTTTAGTAACATGTAGCTCAACCATATTTAATAAAAAATGTTCAAATGTTGGAGTAACTGTATATGCTCGGCTAAAGACTTCACTGTTTGCTTAACTTGCTGTGGCAAATGTACACTTGAACAAGGGGTGTTTACTCAGTAAGCCCTACCCCTTCTTACTGAATAATACTTTAGAATTCTTTATTACATTTTAGTGCACTGGTTTCTTTTAAAGAGTCTGCTGCTTACTGTAGACCATAAGTGACTATTCTTCAATAGTACACCATTAAATCATAAGTGAAAGATCTTATACATTAAATTAAATGCTAAACAGCATAGCAAAGGTGGAAAAGTAGATGTCCAGCATTACAGGCTACTTCTGCACACTTGTTCACAATTTTCAGTACAGTTACTGGAACTTAACTACCTCAGGAGGCTTGGTTTAGATAATCTTAAAAAAAAAAATTAAAAACACTTTTACATTGAAAAGACCCACCTTCTTAAGCTGTTTATTTAAATCATTTATGACACCCTCCTAAATCTTCCAACAGGATGTGCACCTTCCCCATTTCAACTTTATGGTATTACCACTCAGGAAATAAAACAGCAGGAAATTTTGGCTACATAAACACTATTGAAAAATACCCAAGCAAATTGATTAAACACTTCAAAAATGTTACCTGTAATTATTGTAATTTTTTAATACTTGCTCTTCTTCACAAAGGTCCACCTCTTGGAATTAGTTAATTTTATGGTCATCTAAACTCTTAAATTATAAGCACTTCAAAGTTGGTGGTTTTTTCAGTTGTGCAATGAAGTATGAAACACAAAGCAGGAAAACCCTAAATGCAACTGAAGGAGAAGTAAAAATAAATACATAAATGCATTCCCACTTGATTTCAAAACTGTCATACATTTGAAATCCTAATATTTTTGTGGGTCCTGACTTACATGTTCTGAACACTCTGGGTTGGCAATTCTTTAGCAGTAAATTTAGAAAGATTGTCAAATTCATATTGTTTTCTTGCAGGCAAAAAAATTTGCTGCTTTAAGTTATTGTAAGTGTAATGCAGATTAGGGCCCCAAAGGCAAAAAATGTTTTGAGCGAGCATTGGTCTGTAGCACAGAAGTCATGGATGTCCTGACGGCAATGGGTGCAGGTTTTTTCTTTAAAAAAAAATTATTTGGTCTTAGTAAATTACCTTTAATCTCGCAAATTACTTTACGATGACCTCTGTGTCAGTGTGATCTGGTGGATGGCACACTTCCCCCTGCCACTATAGCTATACACTGTTCCCTGAAATAGCACTAGTGTGATTCATGTTTCTGGTTGAATGTGTGAAAGTTTGATTGAGATGCAAAACAGAGAGTTCTTCTGAATGTTAAAAAGGAACCATGCTCAGAAATACAGAAATGATCAGATTAAATTTGGCAAAGGGTTTTTGTAGATTAAGAATTACGATGTCATACTTGGATGGGGAAGGTCCAGTTACATTAAAGCAAAACCTAACCTAATAACTTTATGATGTTTGTTATAAGTAAAAGTGGTGAAATTCTACTAGTAGGAGAGTTCTCAGTATTGCAGATTTGCCAGCAGTATTTCATTGTCACGTAGCACTGTCTCATCTTTACATTTTTACCAATTCAAATGACAGTCAAGAGTAACTATGTTGAAATTTCTCTGAGTAAGCAGTTGCCTTACCTAACTTTTATATGGGCATAAATGAAAAGGGAAGTAATTTGTGCAACTGTGAATATGTGGACAGACAATACACATGACAATTTATGCATTTGAATATATGTGCTAGAAGAACACTTCAGAAAACTTAAGTAGTAAATGAAAGAAATACTGGCCAAATAACATATAAACTAAGTAATTATTAAAATTGCCCAAGCAAATCCAGAACTTAAAGCAGTGAAAACACATGAATACCCACAGATGTAATTTAAAAGAAAGAAATTTGTTGTTGTTTAATTATGATTCTGTGTATCTGTTGGTGATATGCTTAATCTGGATTTGGCCTTACAGACTGCTGATAGATAGCTGCATTGCATTGAATGCTGTTGTGTTGCTCAGATAAAAGGAAGTATTTTTATTTTCAGAGTAACTGGAAAACAAATCCCCTCAAACTTAGTGCACTGGTCAAATGCTGATATGATAGCTAATTTGAAAATCACACTTTAAAAACCATAGGATTTAAATTTTTAACTACAGTTGTTTACAGTCTAATATAATTGGGGGAAAAAAGCTAATGAAGAATAGCTTTTGAAGTTGTTTACTACAAAGGGTTATCAAATGTAGTTGAGTATCAGTTCCTGTTGCTTGCAGAAATACGATAGCATTTAAAGCTCTTAGGGGAACCTATGACTGTTAATCTCCAGATATTATAAAAATGTTTATTAGGCTGAGCTGCTACTACTTCTGAATTTTGAACCTTAATGTGAGATCTGTCTTACCTAGAATCTTGCTGCAAACTCTCTTTGTAAGCAATGAAAATTGGTTAGGGAAATGCAGAAATGGTGTGCATATATATGCTCCTATATCTTCTATCGGTTCTTGGTTTTGGGGCTTCTGAGGCTCTCAGGGTCTTTATGTTTAAGAGCAGTTCATGCACGGAGCAGGGTCAGTGTCTGGTTCAGAGCTGAGATATACTTAATAGCGTTAGAGTGAGCATAGTCTCCTAACCCTTTACCAAGAGACAAAAGTGCACTCTGGGTATTTGGGGTGTAGCCGTATTTAAACGTGTTACGCAAGCCGGTCTGCTTAGCCTTGTCCTTATCTAGCTTGTGTGCGGAGTGGGGAAACGGCACACTGGGGAAAGGTCTCTTCCCTCCGTGAAATTCCCGCGCGTGTAACAGAAAATAGTCAAGAAGCTGGAAAAATTCTAACAGTCCTGCTGAAGGACAAAAAAGGGAGATGAAAGAAAATGGGGAGCTGAGCAAGAGAGTGAGGAAAACACGATAATTTTGAGTGGGGTAACTCCCTGTGTGCTTTCAAGCAGTGTCACAGGTGACTTTAGATACAGATCTCCTTAGGTGCATTTACCCTGAAATTTGTCCCTGTCTTTTGCTGATTCGGGAATTTTAAGTGCTATTCGCACTTTATTACAAATCAAGAAATTAGACTTCTTTATTGTTCTAAGTATTTTATTCCACTTTGTTGAACACGAACTTCCTAGTGGCTTGAGTCACATGCTGCACCACAGACTGCTTGGAGTAAATTCCTCAGCATAAACGGGAGTGGCCTGAACTTAAAGTGGTCTCTCAGAATGAAACTTCTTCCGGTCTTTTTTTCATCCTTCACAAAGCTACTCTAGTGATACTTTATAAAGTCAAAATAGATTATTTTTTTTCTTTAATGCTGCAAGTTTGGCTAGATTTATAAGACAATAAAAGTGAATTAAGCCTATCTGTGAATGAAACCCTGAGAATATTGTGTTTCATCTGTTACTTCTATTTTAATAAGTCTGGGCTCATTCTTCACTTTGCTTTAGGAAAATTAAATAATGTCACAGTTTTTCCTTTGAGAGGTTGCCAAGCTATTACAGAGCCTCCATGGTATTCCATTGGAATTAATTGTGCTTAGAAGTTATGAAAATGAAGTTGTGTATCCATAAGCCAGGTGTTTGTGTCATGTTTGCAGTAATATACAGAAATTATAGTATGTGCTTGATAATATGAATTTCCCTGTGTCATTTAATTTTTGTTCTGAGGAATCATCTCCTTTTGCCAAAGTATGCTAATTAGATTTTCAAAGATGTTTTTAATTTTTTTTTTAATGTTTGTGTAACTAACTGCAGCCAAGTTAATCTCAGGATCAATTTATTTATAGAAGAAAACACATAGACATTCAATTTACTGATTTTTTTATCTGCCAGAGAGTTCTTGACATTAAATACAAGTCTAATAGAGTCTGTTTGCATCTGAACTTAAAATTATGTATAATTGCATGCAAACCTTGACATATATGAAAATTAAGTTGAAGAATTCAGTGCTCATTGCTTAAGTTTTCCATCTGTGACATCATGCATGTGTATCATGATAATCCTTAATTATATGATCATTTTTAATGCATGCATGATCCTTCAGTTTGAGATGGAAACTTCTCAATTAAAAAACCAGAAAAGTTATTTCTCTGTATTTGCATGATGTTAAGTGTTTGAGTACAGTGGGGTTTTTTTGGGTTTTGTTGTTGTTGTTGGTTTGTTTTTGTTGTTTTTTTTCCTGCAGGCTTTTCTTGAGTAATCTTTAGGAGAATATCTGAATGTTCATACTAATGAGTTCCCAAAATTCTGAACTAGTAGCATTATCATCACTATATTGCTGAGAAAGCTAAGGCATAGAGGGATTCAATAAAAGAATGGCTGCTAAATTGGGTTGGTTTTCATTTAATCAGAGCACAGTTTCACTGAATATAATGTACAGGTTATTTGAGGGTAGGGGTTGTTCAGCAGTAGAAGTTCTAGCCATAATTTTAGAGCTGTGTTGAATTCAGCAATAGGCTTTTTCTTGGACTTGTGGATACATACTGTGCTCCTGTCTGCATTATTAGGGCTTTTCCTGGTGCAGCCTTATTGGGATGCTCTGTTCCTCAGAAGGTTTGCAGTGCTGAGAATGCTGTATGCATACAGTAGATTCTCCTTGATATTTCTGCATTTATTTTCCAGCGGCTTGAATTTGGAACTCAGAAAATGGGAAGCACTTCGTTAGAGGCCACCAGTTTGATACAAGAAACTCGCTACTCTGTAAATCTCTGATAAAGACAGAAATAGAAGTGGTTGCGTAGCCAACAGGATGCATTTGCGGTAGCCTCCCAACATTCTCTATCCCTCCCTCCCCCACGAGGCTGCTGCTGGCTTTTGGCGGGGCCTGGGTGCCAGAAGAGGGAGCACGGAACACAGCAGAGCCCCAGCCTGAATGTCTCTTCTGCTGCCTCAGGTAGGAGGAACTCTGCAAGGACCATCAGTTAAAGAATGGGATAGTTTAGTTAACTAGCTGAAGGGCAAGGGAGAATTCCCAAAAGGTTACTTGGTTTGCTAATCTCTGCTCAAGAGGTTCTGGTGGCTTCATTATTAGCAAAGGCTTAGCCTCCTAAGTACTGTCTGGCTTTTAAATTTTTATTTATTTGTTTAAGTTTTAAGAAAGGGCTGACTGATGAATGGCTAGTGTTTATAACGTTGAAGAGGTTTTTTGTTCTCACTTCGGTACTACTGGCTTCATTTAGGTCTGAGAATGATAGAAGTGCTTTACAGAGCTGTTAGCTTTATTTCTTCTTACCGCCCTCCACGTCTCATTGTCACAAAATGTTTGAGACAGGTCCTGTGATTAGAACACCAAGGGCTACTCCATGGGCACATGCCTCTTTATTGAGGGGAGGGGAAAACACAAAAAAACAAAAAAACAAACCAACCAAGCAAAAAAACCCCACCACCCCCACCAAAAATACCCACCCCCCCAAAAAAAACCCCACAAATCAAACTTATAGTTGAGAAGAGGGAAGAGTTTCCAATTCCGTATGTGATCTTCATAAGCACAATTACTGTAGAATAAAGAGGTTTGTAGCTTGAATTCATTAACACTGTTCTGTAAAAAAAAGTTTTTCATTAAATACTCCACTGGGTATTTGGATGATATACTGAACATCTGTTGTAATAAAGAGTCACCAAAGGTCTGCTTTTTGGTGCTCTTCTGGTTCCAGTGAAGAGGCAGAAAGAGATGCTTTTTGTTTATTCTTGCTGTTTTCAATGGCCAGTTGTGGTTCCTAAGTATAGAGGTCAGTGGAGCTGACTTTTATATGCCTGCAACTGGTTCCGTGCTGGCTGAAGAGAAACAGGCACTTCTCAAACAAATCATTGAAGCAGCTTCGATATCCTTCACCATCTTTTCGTGGAAAGTGAGGGGATGTGATGTTAGCAAAGTTTTGAAGGAAAAATTGGCAGGCAGGATTTTATATGGCCTTTTAGGTATCTCAGCACAGTTCCCCCTTGCCTTAGTACATGACAAAACTCCACCAGAAAACATATGCTGTGCAGTCACTAGCCTTTTGTAAAGCTGTCATCCACTTTCAAACACTGCAGCTTTCTAGGTATTTTGAAAGTGGGTGTCCTGTGTGATGGAGTTTTGTCCGTTGCCATACCAGCGAACTGTGCACTGGATTTTAGGAACAAATTTTAAAATGGGCTAAAGCAAAGTCACTGAAGGAGTAACTGTAAATATTAACACTGACACCTTTAATAATAAAGTAATAAAGTTGCAGATAAAGTTACGGGAAGTTTAACATTTGGAAAGGAAGTAGTAAATAGGCATGTGCTGGAGCCTGGGTGTGTCAGGAGGAGAGGCCACTGCAGGCCAGCTATCTTGGCTGGCAGGTTTGGAGCGCCAACTATCAAATGCAGCACTGTACCAGCCTCACTTGTGCACTGTCCTTTGTGCTGGTGCCCTCACCGATCAGCCAGAGAACATGAGCTATTTAAGTCACAGCTCCCAGCATTGCTTCCAAGACCTGAACCCAACTAGCTAAAAGGGGTTTGTATATGCATGTATAACTGTTAGAACTGGAGTCCAGGAGTTGAGCGTTGTTTCTCAGAAAGTGTCATCTCTTAAAACTAGAGTACTAGTACTCTGTGTGATGTCTTACGGATGCTTAAATATAGTCAGGATTTAAGTACTGATTAAACAGTTAGCTTTATCATCTTTCATTCATGTCAAAATTAATTGGACAAAACTGCTGCCAATTCACTACTCAAAGATGGTAAGTAAAGATACTTGCAGAGAAACTCACCAGTTGAGTTCATATTCTGCAGAAGTGTTGCAAATTAACTTTTAGTAAGGGTTTACAACTTTAAAGTATTTCATATATATCTTGATCTGTAAAAAATGAGTTTTCAGCATTTTTGTAAAGTTGGAAGAGAGAAATAGGTTATTAACATTTTTTGGTCTGAAAATAAGATACAAAGCACAGTTTGAATGTATATATATCTGTAGTGTTTCATCCCAGAGTTTAGCCGTATTAAGCTTTCTCATATACTCCATGATGAGCCATTTAGACAAGAAATAAGGAGTGTGTGGAGACGAGATGGGAGACTTGCAAACAGACAGTACTGGTGTTACTCCTTTGCATATCAGTCACTTCTGAAAGTACACTGTAATTTCAGTAGAATTTAGCAGTGTTTTGCACATTGTTATATTGGTTTAAAAATGTTTTATACTTTGCAGTTGTTATTTAACTTACAGACATGAACAATAATGTTTTGTTGTTTGAACTTCTGCCTAATTGTAATGAAAGGAGAAGTACAAACTCTGCAAACACATTTTATTGAAGTATGAAAACAGCCAGCAGTTTACACAATCTACAGAAATGACATGTCATTACCACAAACTAGCTACTACAGGAAGTAGCTCTTGAATTGTGTGCCAGATTATGTATTAACTTAAGACTCTGCATACATAAAATTATTTGGGGACAAATACTCCACGTTCTTTAAGAGCCCCTTAAACCTCTGGGGAAGAAAAATCTTAACAGACAACTCCTAACTTTTATTGGACAAGTTTTGATATAAAAGCTCACATCACCTCAAAATATGGAATGTAATGTAACTAAGGAGGCAGTTGTTTCATAGGATCACCTCTGAGACATCAAAACATGTGCACAGTATCCACATCTCTTGACCAACATGAGTCTCTCAGGTGCTGTTTCCTTATAGGAGTGGCTGAGATTTTGGGTAAATCCCTGATGCTGAAAACCTGCAGGTAAATAATTTAGATAATGATCTTCCTAACTTAATGCAGTAGTTGACTTGCTAAACTAGTAGCTCATGTATTTGTAGCATTTGTAGTCAGAGTAGCCAGCTTCTGAATGTTAGTGATAGCTTTTCCCTCCAGCAGAGTGGCTTTCTACAGTTATGCACTAAATACTCAAAACTGATGGCAAGTTCTGGCACCACTCCTAGCAGTTGAGTAACAACAAGTTGTTCCACAATTTCTTAATAGCTTAAACTAGGTGCTGCCTCCAGAAAGAAGCACATCATACATCCTTGTCCTCTTCTTCCTTCATTTATCTTGGCATTAGCATTTCACACATCTGTACTGCAACATAGTTAAAGATGAATTCAGCTGAAAATTTACAGGACAAAAAATTGTCTTCTAAATGGACTTGCTACCACTGTGTGAAAGGCAGCATCAGTGCAAGAGAATGCAGAAATAAGAATCAGAGGAAGACAGGACTCCTTCCTCTAGTCCTCCTTCAAAGGCTCCAGCATCCACACTATTCAGGTAACAACAGCAGGATAGAACATTGTCCCCCTTGTTATCACTGGTGAGAGAGCAGAAGAAATCTGAAGTCAAGGCAATTAGGTGCTGCTAGCACTTCCTTGTTGCTCTTTAAAAGGATGATAAAGTGGTGGCTCTTTTGATAAATATTTCCTCTAGTTTGCTTAGCCCAGTTGTCACAGGCATTTTGAAAGGAGTGCACCTGGCTGAATTGTTAACTGTGCTCCTATTTCTTTCTCAGGGGAGGTGGGGTATGACTGTCATCTTGTGGCATTTTTAAGAAAAAAGGAATAGAAAACTAAGTTTCATTTTATATGCAGCATGTCCATGTGGGATGGACATAGATGGTACAAAAATGAGTTAGAAAAGGCTTTTTGGCTGATAACAATGGTGTTATATTTTCCTTCTGTTGCCAGCTTTCAGTTTGCCCCCAAACTTTGCACTGTATCCAAAGGCCTAAAATTTGGAGTCTGCAGGCCTTGGAGAAAGTTGAGGGAGTGAGGTTGATGGAGGGAAGTTGAGCATAAAGAGAGCCTGCTGGATATTTTCAAGACTGAGATTTGGAAATAAGTTTCTCTCTTCCACTTATGAAGAATCTAATAGAGGACCTTTTGGACCATGGAACATCTATATTTAGATTTTCTTTACCTATATACTTTCACCCTCCCTTTTATTTTTATGTGGATGAGTTTTAAAATAAATGCATATATGAAATAAATTCTGCATCTAAAGTCTTGCAAATAAGGGATGCTGTAAGAATGGTATGCTTCCTACGTGTTTTCATGTAGATGAGAGGGACAGAGGACATATATCACAGGCTTGATTTTGGTAAGATTAATGTTTACAGTCAATATTAAACCTGAATGCTGAAGTACCAAAACACTGCCTTGTCTACTGCTGCCATCCCATAGACCCATTGGTTTTAAGCCTCGGTAATTTGCACCCATTTTATGCTTCTTTCCATCTCCCATTTCCTCAACCTCCCCTCACCAGCACTTTGCCACTGGAGCTACAGAATATCTATCTGGAGATCGATGACACCCCTGTAAGTGTGGAGGGGAGAATGAAATTACAGTTAATCCCAAATTATAATTTTATGTTGCAAACAGTAAAGTTAAGGAACTGAAAAAGAAATACAGACTTTTAACTGTTGATTTTCAATTAGAACTCCTCCCCTTTCCCATGCAATTATATCAAATGCATGCTGTGCTTAAGAAAAATGGGTAGAAGTAGCTCTTCTAACAGCTCACAGTGGAAATTTTACCATTCCAGTGATGCAAAAGGGTTTGTCTGGAGCCCAGAATAGTACATCATAATCATCGTCACACCTCCTCTGTCTTCAACAGCTAATGGCTTGGTTTCTGCAGAATAATGCAATGGCTAATCCTGTGTAAGAGTCCCAGTACAGGTATGACCTTTAAATTTCTTTAAAGCCTTGGAAGACTCCAGAAGGACAAGCCAAATGCCTCTGCATATGAATGAAGAAGAAATGTGTAGTTTAGACCTTGACACTGTCTCAAAGTAGTCAAAGTTAAGTAAATTTGTGTTATTCAGTGAAAAATCTTTTTTTAAGACATTATAAAAAAGAATCTGCATTTATTATACAAGTGAAGCAGAGGATTTGGGAAGTCAGGAATGGGAATGAAGAAACAGGATAACTTGTTTTTCCCTCTTTTAAAAGCAAAAGTGTCATCTTTTCGGTAAAGTCCATACTTTTCTAGCCCAGCTATTGTGATTCACATGCAACTGAGAAACACTGTATAAAGCACTTGCTGTTACAATAGAATTTCTCTCTCACTTTACTGCAGTTTCCTTCTAAACTAGGTTCTACTTCTGCATTTCATATAAAATAAAAGGACGCAGGTGCTTCAGAACTGCCAAGACTAGATTGGGAGGGCAGCATCACAATTTTTCTTTAATTGTAGCCGTTGGTGTTTCACATACAGTTAACATCCATTTAAGTTTTCCATTTCACTTAAAATCCTTCAAATCCTTTAAATCTTTTTTCCAAGTAGTTATTTGAAGTTTCATTTGTTTTAAATGGTAGGAAAAAAATCAGAAACAGCTAGTTATTAAAAATGGCAGTACTAAACATGACTTTTCAACTGACACCAAACTCCGTTTTCATACACAGTATTCTCCTATTTCAAGAGAATTTTCCTGTAATCTAAAAACATCTTAACTGCATATTTGTGAAATAACTTCATGGGATTTTTAATGTATAAAGTTGTGAATGGAGGTAACTGAAAGAGCTTGGCTTAAGAATGTGAATGCTTCCTGGTAGAGGCTCTGTTACCTTCAGGACCAACCATTTCTTCCCCATTACTCAAGCTCAGAGACTTTTCCCCTTTTTGTGTAGGATATGATTCGATGAACGCCCCACACAAGTTTCTCATGAGGACAGTGCTGAGGTGAGTGAGTATCAGACAGGCAGAGAGTTTTTTGTTTGTTAGACATTCAAGATATAGATGTGCCTCTACAAGTTTTCTCCAAAGCCAGCTTTTCACTCAGCATGGCTTAGAAAGTCTAGGTCCTGTCATCTCCTGTGCAAATCAGGAGCCTTAACTACTCAGAAGGTCGTGTATTTCTGACAAACGTTCATCATTTTTTTAGAACAAGAAGAGTTCAGGAGCTTGAATAGCAGAATTACAGACTTGGAAAGTTACAGAAACATCATTAAATTCAGAATTCTGTGACCACATTAAATAGCTGTGAACTGACAAAACTCTTTGTTGCTGAATGAATATGGGGCCATTCCCCTAAGGAGTCTTCCCTCAAGGAAGCAGCTCTAATACTCACTATGTCAAGACTTCTTGGGCACATGAAATTATGAAGGAAGCTCATTGACAAGTGAAATACGGCAACAGGGAGTCATATCCAGTACTGTTGCACCTGGTAAAAGCCTACATGAGGTGACTGCAAACTTGCCAGCCTTGGCACTGGTGGGTCTTGGTGTGCTGTGTGTTCCTTGGACACTGGTGAGTGGATAGGACTCAACATGAGTAGGGCTGCTCTGCAAGCTAGCACCAACAACCTGAGAATGTTCTCTTAGTCTCCTTGTCCCCTCCTAGCCTCACTAGAGGTGATGAAGTTAGCAGCTGTCACAAGATGCCTTGGCACTACGTTTCTAACCTCCTTATCACATTTATCCTTGGAATATGTTACTAGCCCTTTGCATCAGAGCCACAGTATTATTCCTCAGCACTACATCTGTGCTAGAGGAGCCTTCTCCCCAAGATTCCCTGTGGCAGGTGCTAAGGATATTCAGTTTTTGAAGGTGAAGTGAGATCTCTGCTGTCAAAACAGTGAAAGTGCAATGCCTTGTTCTATGAACACCAGGTTCCAAACATATCAGCACTTGAAGCATGGATTAAGTGCAGAAAATTCAATGACAATTTCCTGACATAGGTGATTGGTGAGGTAACTGGAGGAGATGCCCTGGCTGGACTTTACTCATGAACAATCTGTCTAAGAGTGTAGAGGTTGAAGGTAGCTTTGGGTGCAACTCTGAGTTTGTATAGTTTAAAATCCTGAGATAAAGAAGAAAAATAATAAAATTGCCAGTCTTGACTTCCAAAGGGCAAATTTCAACTTGTTTGGGAATCTACTAGACAGGATCACGTAAGAGGTAGTCAGTTGCCCTGGCATGGCTAGTTGACCTTCAAGAACAACCTTCTCAAAACACAGAACTGATCCCTTCCAAGTCAAGAAAGGTAAGCAAAGGTGGTGCAATGCCAGTATGGATGAACAGAACACTCTAGACTGACTACAAATACAAAATCTAGCCGATGGCAGCGTGAGTGTTCTGCCCATCAACTTTTCTGTGGTGACTAGAGAGGTCCATGATGGACAGAAGAGGCAAAGGTCATACCCATCTTCAAGAAGGCTGAGAAAGAGGATCCAGGGAACTACAAGCTAAGAACTCTAACCTCAGCCTCCTGGAAGATTTTTCCTCCTGGAAACAATTTCTGAGCTCATGAAGTGCAAGAAGGAGATTAAAAATAGGCAGCATGACTTTACCATGGGCAAATTGCCCCTGATGAACCTGATTGATTGATCACTGTGAGGTGGACTGATTCTATGGATGAGGGAAGAATAGTGAATGATGTTTACCTTGACTTTAGCAGAGCTTTTCCCAAAGTCTTTGATATTATCGTAGCAGTCAAAATAGTGAGATATGGACAAGATAAACAGATTATAGTGTGGATGGAAAACTGGTTGAAATTTTAGGCCAGACAGGTTGTGATTGGCAGTACAAAGTCCATCCCACAGTGGTTGCTAGTGGCAGTTGTCTTCAGGGACAGATTCCGGGGTAAATGCAGTTTGGTGTCTTCACTGCTAATGGGAGAGCTTGCACTATTAGTAGATTCGTGGATGATACCAGCCTTCAGGGAAGGAGTTGATATGCCAGAGGGCAGGGCTGTTGCTCAGAGAGACGAAGACAAGCTGGAGGAATGCATTTCCAGGAGTCTCACCAAGCTCAGCAAAGACAAGTGAGAAGTCTTGGACTTGCTGGAGATGAACTGACTGAAGAGCAGCTTTGTAGAAAGGGACCTGTGGTACTGGTGGACAGAATGAGCACAAGTTGGCAGTTGGGGCAAACAAGGTCAGCCTCATCCCACATTGTATTAGCAAGCTGTAATACCAGCAGGTCTAGGGAAGTAATTGTTCCCTCTCTCTGATGCTTATGAGACTGCTTCTGGAGTGCTGTTTTTGCTGGCCATCACAAGAGACTGGCACACGGTTTTGAATGCAGCAGTGTCACTAAGATCGCAAATGCTGAGCATGTGTATGAGCCAAGTGTGATAGGGTGAACATAGGAAAGACATCCAAACTCTTCTTGGAGATGTATGGTGACATGAAGAGCTAATGGACACAAGTTTCAATACTGGAAATTCTGCCTGTGAGGAAAAACATTTTCACTGTTAATATAATCAAATGCTGGAATGGACTTTCGGTCAATATTGTGGAATTTCAGTCCTTGAAGAAATTCAAAATCTGACTGAGCAAGATACTTTAGTTGGAGATGCTTTGAATGAGAAGCTGAACTAGCAGACCTCCAGGGATCACTTTCAACCTGTCCATCAGAGAAGAGGAGCAAAGACCAGTAAATGGCAATGATTTGCCACTGTAGACCTGCTTGAACCCTTATCGTCAGAGAGCTCTAGTGCCAAAGATGAGGCACATACACATCTCAACACTGAAAGATGGCAGCTGAGTTTTCATTTGAGAACTGCAAGGTTCAATTAAGAAACCTAAGGTCTAAATATCTTTTTTAATCTGGTTCTTAATAGTCAACTTAAAAAAGAATGCATCTGTTTTCAAAGAGTGCAGGCTTCTCTCCTGAAGACATGAAAGACATAAGAGGATGATTGATCAGGATTGCTTTGAGGGACATTTTCTTTCCTCTTGTCCTAAAATGAGATTGGAGATTTTAGGAAGTGGCAGATGTTTTGAGTGGCCCTATTGTTTTCAGGACTTTAAATTGTTGTTTTCCTTTGTGAGTTTTCTATCTGCTAATAGTTAATGCATACTTGTAGCTAGTAGTGCACATTCTACACATAGTGGTTGTGAGAAAAGTAATTGTCTCTTCATGACTGATCAAATTCTATACATTTTATAAGAAAACTTTTTGTGTCACTGAAAATTAATAAACATGATACGTACTTTCATGGAATACATGATTTTTCCTTCTTCTAGTGTAATCGTTCACAGTTTTGTAGCAGCTTCAATAGGTATAGGTAACATGACAAATACAAGGAAGTGGATAATCGTAATCCTTATATTTAAGAAAAAAGTCCTTATTTTTAACTTTTGGTAAATTGAAAATGTTTCTTGTATTTTGTCTTAAATACAGCATTTCATCTTTAGTTTGATATTGCCTCTCTCTCTATGACAAAACAGTTAGAATATAGACCTTCTTCCTTTCCTCAGTGGTATGTTAACAAATCAACATGCTGGTTTATATTTTATTAGAATGATGGGGAAGGGGAAATGAGATTTACCAAATGGAGAAGGAAAAAATACTTATCAGATTACAACCCTTGGATTAAATTATATCATGCTCTGTAAGAAAAATAATGTGGCTCTTCAATTTTGTTTTAGGAGAGGTTCTATGATCTAAAAAACATGCCATATTCAGTGCATATACTAAAAGTATCACTCACATGCTTGTCACAAGAATATGGTTCTATAAAAAAAAGTTGTCTTTTTGTCTTTTAAGTCTTGTCTTTTAAGTCTTTTTCCCCATAGTTAAGAAAATAATTTCTGTTTGAATAGCTTTGAAATTTCAAGATCAGAATCTTTTTATAAGCAATAGTTTAAAGCCTATGATACAATCTGAAAACTACCAAACATACAATCTTCCTAATGTGCCAGGACTTTGATTACATAAAAATACTTTGTTGGTTCTTAGTGAATATTAATGGATGGTGCATATATGGTTGGTATGCATATGCACAGTATAAAATAACATTGTAAAAAATGCAGCTTTATACTTGTAGAAGATTTTTTAAATAAATAATTTCTTTCTACCTCTTTTGTTTCCCCCTAATTTTTAATTAATGACTATTTCATGACTATCTATATTATCTTGGTATAATTTCTGCTGTGGTGATGTCTCTGTAGAATTACTGATATTTCCTCTAAAATGAGAACTGGAAGACAGTACATATTAGCTACTAGTTTACTTGATCATGTCCTGGAATATCCCTGCCTTCAGTCAAACTCATTGAATTTCTCTCCTGTTTTTGAGTGTGTAGAGGCAGCTGATAGGCCTGAAGTCATGGTCAATGGGGATCTAGTCAAAACAGTCAATATTATCCATAAAGTGAGTCAACTCATTTTAAAGCAGGCATCTACTTTTAGTCAGATGAATCACTCTCTAAAACTTCATTGATGTAGGTATGTCAAGGTGGACGAGATGGATTCCACCCTCACATTCCCTTGATATTTCTCCTCACTTGTTTGAGAGTGAATTGAAGCACTTAAAAAGACGTTTGCAGTGCATTTTGCATTGCATTTGCAATTGGGACAGCAACTCTCAGCCTTGCTGAGTTAGCTGTAAGTTACCAGCTTGGTAATGCCAGCTGTGTATGGGGACTATACTATGTATGAACTGGTCATGGTCAATACGTGAGTCAGTGGTGCATTCAGCATTTAAATGCAATAAGTGCCTTCAGTGTTCTTACTGAAAAATGAGGGCCATATTTACAGTTTAGCAAGCTTGCTTTTCAAATAGCTCCTGAACTTTTAGATTAAGTTGGCTGACAGATTCTAAACAATTTTTCAAGTGTTGTACCAAATCCATACTGGGTACAAATTCTGACTATATGCCATTATATAATGCATGCTAAGTTCTGTCTATAAATTTGTTTAACGGCATGTGAACAGAGGAGCAACCTCATCTTCTTATTCTGGACCTCCTCCCACTATGCCCCTTCTCAGGAACAGAGAAAAACTTGAAAAGATTGGGTTGAAGCTGCAAACATGTGTTAGATAAAGAGAAGAAAAATAAGTCTGATGAATCAACATGTACAGGAAAGGGGAAAATGACCTTGAACTTCTAAGCCATGTGTTGTGGTCGGGGTTCTTGTTGGGGTGAAACAGGTGAATAAACAGGAATGGCCTTTGCGAGGGTTTCACAGAGATGCTTATTTCAGCCACGCGTGTGCACAGTCCCAGAGCTCAGAGGCAAAGGCAAAAGCAATGGTCTAGCCTTTAGGTTAAGTATATGGGGGTTTTACAAGGGTGGGGTTAGAGTGTAGCGGCCAACAGGGAACCAGGGTGGGAGTGACCAAAAGGCTGACAGACAGAGAGAGGGCAGGGGGCTGTCCTAAGGGACAGAACAGGATAGTGTCTTTCAAGGTCTCCACAGCCATGTTGTTTTCTCCAAGCAGCATGCCATTTTCTATCTCTGTCGCTCATCTCAGTTTGGTTGTTTGTCTAATGCCCAGTTCCATGTTTTCGTTGGCATGTTGTTGGCAGGTAGGTGAAAATGACAAAAATGTGAATGGCCCAAAGAAGTGGCAAGCAGTTGTGGATCTTTATAGCAACCACTAGCACCATGTTTTGGCACAGATGGAGTGGCCCTCGAAGGCTTTATCTTGCAGATGAAGATTAGAGAATAAATTAGCAGAGGCATTAAATGTAAGGAATTTATATCCTCTTTGGTTGTCTGTTGTGTTTTGTTTTGTTTTTTTTTAATTATCTCAAGCACCATGAATTGGGGTGGGAACTACTCTTTCCTCTGGAACTGTGTCAACAGGCAGGTCATGATAGGAATGCTTCCACCCCCACTTACTCTATGGTTGAAATGCTGGAGAGAGGTTATTTGTTCCTCTGCTCTGAATCACACTGCATAATTCTGGATGCCCTTTGCCTGGAGGAAGTCACAGCCCAGCTCCAGGTTCAGAGGCTTCCTTAGCAGTGTGGGAGGAGAAGTGGGAGTGGATTTCACAGAAACCTCTGATCAGGAAACTGCCCAAGCAAAGTAGTGGGGAATGGCTGCATTCCAGGAGAGTTTCCTACTTGCTGTGCCACTGGGGCATGCTGAGGAGCATTTCCTGGCCTGTGCCAAGTGCTCTTGTCTTCAGCTGCATTTTTCCAAGCTCTTGATGGAGGTGTTGTGCTTCAGCCTGCAGGTGATGCAGGGTGGGAGCTTCCTGTATTGGGAATCTCATTTAGGCTTAAGAAGTGAGCTATCAGATTTCAAGGGCTGTCAAAAGTAATAAGACTAAGATTCCTTGCCTTGTGGCAAAAGTTTAGATTATAGAAATGTAAGTAACTACCAACAAGTGCCTCACTGGAGATGGTGAAGCTCTGCAGGACCTTTAAACCTTCTAAGAACTGGTGCCAAGTAAAAAAGTCTCATATCTCTGCCTTGTTCCAAATTCACAGGTTAAAGCAGGTTGTACACTTGCAGGAATATTTTTTCACTGCATGAATTCAGTAGGCTGGTTTTGCACCTGTAAGAAGCTGGTGAGCTACTTGGCTTTTCCGAGGTCTTTAACTAAAAGCAATTTGAAAAATGTTGTTTTACAACGTCCTTAACAAGGGCTTTATAGTAAGTAAACATTACATCCTGTTTGCATGGTCACATCCAGTAAAACCCAAATACTGAAATTTCTGCAAATTCATCCTACATTTTATTTAGTTACATTATATGCATTCAATGTATTTAAAGATTAAACAGTGTTTAAAAATTTGTTACTGTGATTTAAGCCACAGTATGGGCTTAAAAGTGGGTTCTTTGTCCACAATCTTGTCTACTTTAGAAATTTGCCCCATTCCCAGGAAGAGATTTGAAAGAAAGAAAAAAAATTTAGGAAATGTGAACTTGCTTCTTTATTGTTGGTGTGTAAATATCTTTATGGAATTAATGTTATGAAGGCAGAAGCTTGCTTGCACCAAATAATTTTATGAGTAGAACAGAACGGTTACAAGCATAAAAAAAAAAGGTATGCAAAGTGCCAATGTTTCAAAAGTAAAGTCAAATTCAGATAGGAATGGTGTGAAAATTTTAAATAGTGTAACCACCAATCCTGTATCCATCTTCAAATAAGAACTCAAACATAAACTTTACAGTCATTACTGAGAGTCTGGTGTTTGTGTAGATGTGAGACCAAAGTAGGTAGCCTAGCAGCTTTATCTGCCTCTAGAAACTTTGACTTCATCGCACTTCTGCTAGCTGGATGTAATGGAATATCTCATAAGTAGTCTACTCTTCTCACGTGGCCAACTTTGGTGGTGATGAAACGCACATTTTCTAACAACTAATAAATCTTGAGACTGAGACACCTTTCTACCTTTTTCCACTGCTATGTATGTCTGCCACTGTCTCCCCAACTTCTGCCAGTCTGCTCTAACACCTGTCCCTGTGTCTTGCTCCAATTCTCCTAATTTAGTTTATAAGGTTGTTAATCTGGGCTTCTGTTTAACATCTTTTTATTTAGTAAAACCTTGACCTAGCAGCTCAAGGCTCCAGTTGTTTTGTCAATCACTTCCAATTCCTCCAGTAATATCCCAGTCCTTATCTCTGTTCTTACGTAGCCAAGACAAGCTGATTTTCTCTCTCACTATCATATTTATCTCTTTTTGCCTGCTCCATTTGTCAGCCTGTTTTAGCAGTTTTGTCTCTGGTCTTGCTCTGATTTATCTGTTAATTCAGTCACTGCTTGCTGTGTAGAAAATCTTTTCATTAGATTTTACATCTCTCCCATTTGGTCTCCTGGCTCCCAGCCTTCACTGATCACATTGTGTACTGTATTTGAAGTGTCTTAACTCTGGCAAAGAAAAAAAGGGAGGCCGTGTTAAGTACCTCATGTTGGATAGTTGATGGCAGGAATAACCTCTAAAGTTCCTCTGTAATTACTAGGAAAGAAAGTAGATACCTTTGAAGAGGTGATTCATAATAGCAAGACAGCTTCTTGAAATTAACAGTGTGTGTAGTCCTTAATATCAAAGTTGTCGGAGTAACTATAAGCAAATGTGACAATTCCTCAATAGGTTGAAGCAGCTTCTTAAGGCTGATGTTCCGTTCAAGTTTCATGGCATTGTTCCTGAAATCCTCTGTATTCATGTAACCTGAAATACCAAATACATTTAAAAATTGTGATTACATAAAATGTTGTCTGCTACAGAATTTTTCAAATTTTTGCATGTAGAAATACCACTACCATCTTATTTATGACCAAAATCCTAAAGTCACAATCATAACTCTTAACAGTGGAATTGATATCATCATTGGTGACAGAAGTATTCATTCCTTAGTCCTCCAGGAATGAATAAATAGGCTGACCTTTTGTCTCACATAATGAATATCTTATGTAATCCTTGAGTGGCACCACCTCTATACAACAGAATTTATTACTAAAACTACTGTAAGAATAAAATAAATGAGAGCATGTTGAATGTCAGGATCCTGCTCTCAAAAGCATGGATATTTTTCTTTTGGGAGAAGAGTAGAGCAATTAAATGAGGGAGGCCAGATAAGAAGAAAGAAAGGGAATAGATGTTCTCACATGCATGTCTCATTTAAAACTTTAAAATGCTTTAATACAACAGGAGATCTAAAATCTATAGACCAAGATAGGGTGTAATAAGGCATTGTTTATATAGCTCACAACTGTTGCAACGAAGCCATGTAGTCTCTTTGAGAAGTAGAGCTTAGGAAATCATGCTGTTGTTCAGAATAGCTGGTGAGGCGGGCTTATGGTAGGGGCTGTTTTGTCAGAGTCAACAGAACTAGTTGTAAAATCACAGCCTTATCCTGAATCAGCTATTAAAACCTGCACCAGCTGGTTTTGGTCCAGTTGCTGTCACCTCTTGCTCTTTCTTCCTCCATCTACTCCAGCTGTCATCCCAGTGGCTCATACCTGGGCAGCTTCCATGTTTGTGTTTTCATGAGCCTGGAAATATGCTCTTACAGGCAGATAAGCAGCACTGAGGGGAAGACTTCATAGGAGTTTCACTCTTAGTGGATACCAGAAAGCTCATAGAAATAGTGTGATGCAAAAGAACTTGAATCAGAGTTTGTGTTTTCTTAGATATTTGGTCAGTCAGGCTTAAGACACAAATCGAAAAGGAAAACAAGCTCCCTTCAATTGATTTTCACTGAACTGTGCTTTAATTAATCTAACTTTTAACTTTGGTTTCCAGCAGGACAATTACTAGAATGAGAGTTTTGGTATCCTTCTCCTAGGAGATGATTAGCTTCATTATTTAAATAATCAGATGAAATCTGGGACTAACAAATCTTAATTTCAATACTGAATTATAACACCATGTCCAGTTTTAGACACCAGACTTGAGGAAAGATGACAATCAACTGGGAACAGTCCAACAGAAAGTGAAAAAAAGACAGAAGTGTAGAAATTATAACCTAAAAGAAAAAAAAAAAGATGTAAATTATGTTCGTTTAGTCTGACAGAAAAGAGAGAACAAAGACACTGTAATACAAGAGGTTGCTCCAAGGAGGAAAAGAACAATCTATTTCCTTTGCCTTTGTTTGATAGAACAAGAAGTAATAGGCTAAATTACAGCAGGGAAGATTTATTTTTAAAATTGCAGAAAACTTTAATGGTGAGGATAGGGAATAGATTGCTTGGCAAGCCTTTGGAGTTTCCATCTCAATTGGAGATCTGTAAGATCAGAGTACTTGAAAAACTGCTTCCTGCAGGCAGGAGGATGTATTAGGTGTCATCTGGAGGCCCCTTCTAGTTCTTCTGTATATTTTATTCTTGTAGTAAAACTGTAGTTTAAAAGATAGGATACGTGTATACTTCTTACACTATGTTCTTTGTGTTTTCAAGCAGTGATAAAATCCTTCTGTAGAAAAGAGAGTAAACGATGCTGTTACTCCAGTGATCTTGTAAAGAAAAATGGAAATACATCTTGGAACAAAGTACTTTTTGATACACCTTCAATTAGATAATTGCACAGAAGTATTTGGAAAGTTGGCTGTAATAGGGAAAAAACAGATAATGTGATAAAAATAATTTGTTTAAAATTACTTTTTCGGCACCTGTTACTGTTGTACTGAATGATATCACTGTAGATCACTCATGTGGGAACTTCAGAAATCAATTGAATGCTGTAATTGCATTCAGAATGCTAAATATAATTTTAGATTTTTATTTTATCATTCCTTCTATTTTAAAAATTTCATTTAACTGGAAATATTAGAAGTAGCACTTCAGTTCTCAACAATTGTATGTGTCATGTGAAATCCATAAAAAATCTAAAAGGATAAAGTGTAGACACTTCAGAGATAACTTTAAAAGTCCTTATTACTGTATTTGCAGTTGAGTCTTCCAGAATAAAATGGTTGGGCCAGTGTGGCTGACTGATGACTTGTAAATCACGATTCTCAAACACATACTCCTGATACACAGTTTTGATTTGATTTACTTGTTTAATTCTGGGCATTCTTTATTTTTCAATTTATAACCTGAATGCAGTTTCTTTACATTGCCTGTGATATGACTGGGACAAAGCACTTCTACTGCAGAATGTCACAGAAATATCACTTGACTGTTCTGTTTCTTTCTCCTTCAGCTGCTTAGACCTCAGCAGATCTTGATCCTGAGAAAGGACACCATAAACCATCAGGGCCGAGCAACAAACTGCACTTGGTGCCCCTGGAACCATGCTCATCTGGGTCTTGGATCCTGGCTCATGGGAAACACTGTCTGTCCTTCCTTGGGTTTTTCAGGTGTAGACTTCAAAGATTTTTGTTATATTTTTAAAATCAGTACCTCTATTCTGGGCACTCATGTTCTCTAATGGAGCTCAGGCACATATTCAAAGTGGTTTTACAGGTACATTTCCTTACATTCAATAGACACAATAGATTTTAAACAATTTCATAGCAACAGATGGTTCATTATGACCATTAACCTAGATAAGTGAGTATCAGTTTGGCACATCCTTAATGGTCCATAGTGTTCTATGGGTAAAAAATCCTTTCTCTTCATCTGAGTACTTTCCCAAGAGGTACTTTTTCAGTTTTGGTTTTGGCTCTGTCTTTTTTCCCTAGACTTTGTTTTACAAAGCAGGTTCATGTGAATTCTTTCATTCAGGAAAAAAAGTTGTACCCAAGAGCTTTGTGGTAAGGACATTTACCACAAAAAATATTTGTTTCTCTGCAATGTAGTATATAGCCACAGTATATCCTATCATGTAATCAAAAATTTTAAAAGTTGAATATATACCTTGACAGCAGCTAAATAAATAGATAATAAACAAACAAATAAATAAATAAATATTCCTAAATAGCAGAGATTTTTAAATTATTATTGCTATACCCATTGGAATTTAGAAAGGCGGTTTCATTTGCTGGTTTTATTATTAAATCCCTCTAGGCTGCTGGGACATGTCATAGCTCTTCTGTGAGACAAAATACTATTAATGGCATGGTAGAGGATGAACCACTGCAATACCTGATGATGGAGCTGACACAACGTCTTGGGAAGAGCAGAACTCAAGTGTTCTGGGAAGTGCAGGGCTGGGATATAAGGATCAGAGCTGAGGTGCTATGTTCCCCAGAGCCACAGAACCAAGATATCTTGGCACCAGACCAGTTGTGTTGGCCAAGGCTTCTGATGCATGCAGGGCACTTGCTGTTGGAGGAAGACAGTACATCTTGGAGGGAAGGACATCACTTCTCCGAGTGGCGTAAGTTTGGCATAAGTAGCTCACACCCCCTGCTCTTAGAGAGCGTTGTGTCAGCATGGTGTGTAATCTAGGGCTCATGATTTACTTACCCCACACGTGTGCCTTCGGTGATATAGCTATGTAGGAAGACTATGTAGGCAGCGCACATGTGGGCTTTTTTCCATCCCAGAGATTCAGCTAGGGTTTACTATATAGTAACAGAAACCCATGTTTTAAAAATAGTTCTTTAATATACTGTGGCACCCTACATAATATTTCAGACTGATTCTATGGTGGTGCATATTTGTGTGAACCTTAATGAGACTTACAAAACTAAGTGATGAATTTTAGAGAAAATTGGATTAAGTGGCTTAATTCCCCACCATCAAGGTCTGAGTATGAGACTAGTAGCTCTTAGACTGGATGTGTGTACTATCAGCAATGTATTTCTATAGCAGTCACTCCTAGAAGTATGAAACAAATTTCAAAAGCCAGTAGTTGCCTTTCCCAAAACTTTGGGTTGTATTTCGTTGTGTGTTGTGGTGGTATCTTGTACTCCTGCAAAGCCAGTGGCCCCTGTGCAGACTTCTGTAAGACACCTGTGAAGAACTGTATTGGTGCAGTTCTTCTTCCCAATGATGGGGCAATACAATACCCAACCTAGTCTTGCTTAATGTGTGAGACAGGCAGAAGGATATTCGATTCTCTATTATCTGTCTTATATGCAGTCTTCACAGAAAAAAAAAACATGAAAGGGTGGGTTTGGATTCTGGTCTGTTATTCCCCATGTCTGTGGTCACAATGCCTTCCCACCTCCCCCAGTGGTATTCAGAACTTCATAAATATTACAAAGTTTGTGGATTTCAAATTGTCCTCCAGTCTGGGGTTTGTTTTCCACATAGCTCTGGGGAAATCTGCATTAGACAGAACAGATAATTTATGGGTGGTAGAACTGGTGAGTCCCAGGCTCTTTCAGGTAGTTCCAACCACACTTTGAAGCTCTTTTTTATCTCATAGACATTTCTCAGAACCACATAATGGTTGGAGTTGGAAAGGACATCTTGAGATCCTCTAGTCCGACCCTCCTGTTAGAGCAGGTTCACGTCGAGCAGGTTGCACAGAAGTGTGTCTAGGCAGGTTTTGAATATTTCCTTGGAAGGAGACTCCACAACCTCTCTGAGCAGTCTGTTGCATTGCTCTGTCACCCTCAAAGTAAAGACATTTTCCCTTATATTCAGATAGAACTTACTGTGTTTCAGTTTGTGCCTGTTGCCCCTTGTTCCCGTCATTGGGCACCACTGAACTGAGTCTGGCCCCATCCTCTTGACACCTGCCCTGAAGATAGTTATGTGCATTGTTCAGACCCCCTCCCAGCTGTCTCTTCTTCAACCTAACTAGGCTCAACTCTCTCAAACTATCCTCATAAGAGGATAGCATCACTCTTGAATAATGCTCCATTCCCCTTGTCATGTTTATAGTCCTCTGCTGGACCCTCTCTAGTAGTTCCTTGTATTTGTTATCCTTGTCTTTCTTGACATCAAGTATCTTCTTGCACATAGGTTTATCTGCTTGTTTAGGGATGTACGTGTGTGTGTGTATGTCCATGTGTGGCTGAGATTAATTCATTTTTTTCTTGTTTCTACTTGGTCACCATCCACACCTATTCATACCACACACCAGGTTTTAGTAGTGGCCACCATGTAGCTGAAAATGAGCTGGGCTTTTAAAGAGCCTGCCTGTATTAGACACTTCGTTGGCTGTTGTGGGATAATAGGAATTGTCTTGGCCTAGCAAAAGGTATTTGTACTTTTCAGATGGAAAAAAAGACAGTAAAACCTTCTAAAAGTTACTGTGTTAGATTTATGTGACTATAGAGGATCATGAGAACGCTTTGGTCATAAACATTAAGGAACTTTTAATGATATGTTTTTGAAGTTAGGCAGTTTGGACTACAGTTTTAATATCCTTAGTGAAGTCATCATGTTTTTAAAATAATTTAATAATTTTATTGTGTTCTTAACACATTACTAAAATACAATTATGTTAAATTAATTTATGTTGGATTGATGAAATAAGATATTCTAGAAGAGCAGTGGAATACACAAGTATATAAGCAAAACAGTTTCACTTTTAGTATGCTTAAGAAATAATTCTTCAGAATTTTCCCCAAGATGACACCTTTGCTTTCTGTGGATCAACTTGTCCTGTCAGTGTAAAGATGCTGTGTCTTTAAACCATTATTGCTGTTGTGGTTTAGGAATGGCGTTTCCCAGTCTAGTGTTCCCACTGAAACACTCTGAACCGTGTGCTGCTCTCTCATTCCCCTGTTCCCTTCTCCCTCCCCTGTGGCAGGATGGAGAGGAGAATTGGAAGCACAAAAGGTGAACATCACAGATTGAGATAAGAACAATTTACTGGAAACAGCAATGAAATTTGAAAAACGCTCTACAACAAACTGTAACAGTACCAATATCAAACATGAATGCTCACCATACTTCCCCAACAACATCCAACCACTCCCTCCACCACAGCAGGTGACCCACAAGGGACCCCTTTCCCCACCCCTGGGAAACATGTGAGGTGGTACAGAATAACGTGTGGGTCCTGCCCATGTCTCTCTTGGTTACTGCAACAAGTAGCCCTGTCCCTTGCCAGACCCAGGACAAATGGGGATGAGAAATCTCTTGCAATGCCCTACTTCCAGTCTAGTTCTGGAGTTATTTTTAGTGAACAGGTGCGACTAGCAAATGAATCAAGTGTCCATTAAACTTGATACAGTCTCAGCTGGGTCTGGTGGTCAAAAGTCTTTAACATCTCCATGACTTCCATTGTTGTTCTAGATTTGGTTGAAATTGTCCAAGAGGTTGAAAAATTACCAGGGAAATTGGGGTAATAGTTAAGTGAATGAATAATGTTCCTGCATAACCCTGATTTCCTTAGGACATTACACAGCAAAATGAAAAATCTGCTTGATGGGGACATCTTCAATATTTAGCAGTACAGATGTTTTGTTTCAGTTGTTAATCTTACTGCTAGTTTGTGGAGAGAAGTTAAGTTTGCTTAACAGGAAATATAGCTAACCAGTCTTCATCATGCTTGGCTTTTTCTTTGGAAAACAAATAAGAGTTAAACTGAAGATATTCTATCTCAAGTTCTCTCGAGTTAGCATTTCTGATCAGAACATCCAGTTCTTTCTTCTCTCTTTCCTTTTGAAATTATGTTTTTATTTCAACCACTTTCTACCAGCAGACAAAGCTGCTGTTACACTGTACCCAGCTGTGAAATCAATATGATTTTCATTACAAAGATAACAGAAACTCTCTTAGAAAGACTGTGAATTGCCAAAGGTCAAATAACAGTCAGTGGCACAGCTTAGAATTTAGATGCGCTAATTAAAAAATCCTGTGGTATAAATATATTAATGAAATGCACCCTGAGAAATGTTTGCATTTAAAATGGCAACAATTTTAAGATATTGCATTGTTTCTTTAATTACTGTAGTTCATGTAAGTCGCTTCAAAATGTGATGGGTTCTTTCTGTGGTTTATCATAATTTATTAGCTCTTGTTTCTTTTTTTAATTCACAAATATTAGAGTTTTATTAGACTAGAAAGTGTAACAGGCACAGAAGACAGAACCTATCTAGTAAGATTTCTGTCATATTGAACTCTAAAAATTACACATATGAATGGGTGCATCAGTTATTTCTGTGATATATGACTTCACTAGGGCCAAGAGGAAGTACACCATCAAACTGAAAGTAGTACTTGAGTCTTTCAGCCAAAGCAACCAGTTCTATTAGATTAAAATCAGCATTTTAAAATAAATGTTATTACTCTTCTCAAGATCATCCTTGATCTCTTTTTTTAAACCTCAGTTTTCCCAGCAGTTAAGTTACATTTGCCATATTACAAGTGAAAATATCAGGAAATAAATAATTTTACTACTTGTATTTGTTTGGTATTCCTCTCTCACATAACTCTATTTTTATTTAAATTCTGCCTTTTCCATGCCATGTGCTAAAACAGTAAACTCAGATTGCCAATTATTGTGGTTTTTAACAGAAAATTTCCTCACCTTACAGCTGAGGGGTTTTTGCGTTACTATGCTCCCTCTGCTGGATGGTGCCTGTTAATTCTTTGTTCCCTGAGCTGTACTAGTATCCACGTTCTGTAAACAAGCAATCACACCACCTTTAAGAAGGAGGTATAAAAAGTGGGAATGCGTCATTTTGATCTCAGATAACATGAGAGGTGACATCTGTAGGCTAGGAAAAATCCTATTGTCGGGCAGCTCAAAAAGCCTTCAGCACACATTTGAGGAATAATAATTTACTATCTCTTGAGCAATACCAGATGGACATTAAATAACCTTCTTTCATTTGTAACTTAGAGAGGGTGATGTCGCTTCTTATACTTTGGTAAGTACAACAGTATCCTCAGATGTCTCTGTAATGTTATTAGTGTCTCAGTGGCATGGTTCTCATAACTTGCTTCATCATTTGGTGAATCTTACAGAGGCACTGCTGGGCCAGTGTTTGCTCAGTGGAGAAAGCAAACATGCCCTCATGCTCAGTGCCAACTCCACGGCAAGGTGGTGAGAATACAGTCTTTTCCTGTCCCCGCTGCAAGAAGGGGGAAGAGTAATACTCCAGTTTTGTTTCTAGAAGTGGTTTTGGTCTTTGTGGCCTTTGATTTCATGGTTTGCTTTGGGCTTGTTCTCCTGCTCACCTTTCTTCCACTGCTGTCACACAGTGAACCTAGCTTTGTCCTTTCTTCCTTCCTGATTTCCTTCTTTCCTCCCTTCCTTCCTTCCTTCCTTCCTTCCTTCCTTCCTTCCTTCCTTCCTTCCCAGCGGGATGTGGTTTGGGTGGGCACCCCCAGCATAACTGATTTTATGTCCCAGTCCTCTCTCAATTGACTCTGGAACCTCCTGACACTCCACCTCCCTCGACCCCCCAGGGACCACCCAGGCTTCCCCACGGAGCACTGCCCAGATAATCACAACCTTGCAGCACTTCTCTCTGTGTTGGCTGACCCAATTGGTTCTATGGAACGGAGATGAAAACTCAACATCCACTTCAGTTGCAGGTGGATTTTCCCCATCTAAGCTGCTTCTTCCCAGATCTTGAGCCACAGTTTTTCCAAGTAAGCTGGATACCTTTGCAGTTTCCTTCAAATTTAATGTAATGTTATAAATGCCACTGCATATTAGTAACAACAAACTGGGATTTTCTTTTTAACTTGGCATGGCTGCCCTTACAGATTCGTCTACATCTCTCCCATATTTTAAAATAGATCAAGCTGGTAGCCTATTTGTGAAAATAAATAAAAAATCACCATTTGTTAGGGGCAACAAATTATTTTATGTCATTATTTAATTATTTAATTACTTAATTTAATTTACCATTATTATATAATGGTAACTTAAATTAAATATAGTTATTTACCAATAATATTTATTTTATTTAGTGTTGTTATATGATGGTAACTATTTGACTCATGGTTCAACTAGGAGACTTGTTTTGGGAAAAGGCATTATGGGCAAATTCTAGTTAAGATTTCTTTTTCTGAGGTCAGTTTTATATTTCAACATCTGGATATATTAATTAATATTCTAGGTCTTTAAATCTCCCAAACAGTCCTACAGCAAAGTAATCAACATAATTTTTTTCTCTGATTCTCACTAATAAATAGAAACAACTTCCAACTACATGTACACTTTCTTTTACAAAATAAGGTGCTGTTTAAAACAATTTTTAAAAGAAAAAACTGGTTACAAGAATAACTTTCCAATTCCTAAAACCTTCAGTTCTTCCTGTTTAGAAGAAAAGACAGTTGCTTGGTACATTCTTCTTTTGCTAAATAATAAAAGCTGTTGGATAAACATTTTTCTTTAATTTAGCAAGGTCTAAATAAAATCAGCATTACCATTTGCAGGACAGCTTGTCCTAAGGTCAATTGATGACAGTTTTGCTGGTAATGGGGCTGGGCTGAAGAGGCTGGAAAGGACTTCTGCAAAAGGGACTTTTTATGCAGGGGCTTCCAGGATGAGGTTGGAAATCTTTTGCCTCAGATGTCCACTGAGTTATAGCAACTAAAACACTTGACAGTGCTTGTCTCAGCAAGAGCATACACCATATGCTTTGGGAACATTCCCAAGCAGAATATTATCCTCTTAGTGCCACAGCAAGCTCATTAATACTCCAGTTGCCCATTCACTGGGTCTAATCCAGCAGCCCCTGAAGTCAGTGAGGAGATTCCAGTTGTCTTTAGGATGCTTGAATAAAACCTTAGATGGAGTTTGCATAATTTAAGTCACGCCACAGGAAATATTTTCCAAAGTTTAAAATGCTTGCTTATTTGCCAGTTTCTTTATTCCGAGTTTCTTGTTTTCCTCCATCTTATGAGGAGCTGTGATGTGAACTGGAAAAAAGAAATGTGTTTTAAAGACTTTGTGTACATTTCTGCTGTTTTCCTAAGTTTCTCCAGAGAAGGACTAGAATAAGCTTGCATTGGAATTTCATATAATACTAACTCTAATGCAAATATATGTGTTGAACAGGGTTTTTCTCTGAATATGTGACCAGTTCATGGAAAGGACTGTGGAAATTTCATAGTTGATGTGGATAAAGAAAGTTCCAGTTTAAGCTGTTATAGTTCTCAGTCAATTCCAGTCATTCTTCATTGCTCTCTGGCCACACAATGAATTTAATAGAAAAATAATCTTTTGCAAAGTATTTTATTATATGTAAGAGAAGAAGAATTGGTATTTGCCAAAATGAACCCCTCTTTCTTGGGAGAGGGGATCTCCTAAAAGGTCCCAATATTTTTCCAGACTATGTTTCTTTATATGTTGGAAAACTCTTTTCACTCCTATGCATTTTAACAGCAGTTTTGGATATTTTTTTTTTTTTGTCAGGAAAAAAGAGAATTAGTTATGTGGGAAGTGAGAAAGAATTAATCTACAAGCTATACAGACAAAAGATACTATTTCATATAAATATATTTATGGTAGTAGGAGGGAAACTTAGATCAAACAAAAAGAAAGGACTGGAGAGGATCTACTCCAGATTCCACTGAGGTGATAACAACTGCTATTACAGTACCCAGCTTTTTGAATTAAGTATTGATAGAAATAAATGAATAAAAGTCTGAGTAAACTGAAATGTGTGTTCTGTCTTTGTGAAGTGCAATTTTTTTTAGCATCTGGAGTACCAGAATCAACACCTTTTTATACAATTAATAGTACTAAATAAGGACATCAGCTGACAGGAAATAAGAAAGTTCCTATGGCAACTAAAAATAAGCACAAGAGGAAAAATTCATCAAATGCTGTCAGCAGACAGCATAAAAGGTGACTGCATGTTGATAATACAATACAAGCAGAATTAAACCCTACTTATAAACATACATATTTTAATCGCTTTTACTGGTGCTTTTGTTTTGGTTTGGTTTCCCCCACTCCAGACAGGAATGTGATACCTTGGTTACAGAGTCTATTTACTAAAATCTATTTATCAAAATTTACCAGATTGGTTTGCTGGCATAGGATCCTGTTTTTAAAGCCTATGAGACACAGGGATAGACCCCTGCATATTTAGGAGAGCAGCTGTATCCCCTCGGATTTGGATGCTGATTTAAGAAATCCTTTGGGTGCTTTAAGTCTCACGCACCTCTGGCACTTTCGCTGCATGTTACTCTTTGGTTCCTGCATACAAAATGTTTGAGAAAAATTCTGGGTAGAAGCAGAATGTCTGGTAGAGCTGTGCCTTGTGGAAGAAATAGAATTGTACGCATTATGTAGATAATATTTACATTAATTTAAAGTTGGACTGATCTTGAAAAGCTGTAGGTGATAAAATTCCTGGTGGAGGGGAAACCTGAGTGTGCAGCTGCACTGCTGAGGCCACGTGAAAGCTACTCCTTTCATCTCAGTGGGAGAGCTAGTTTTAAGGACAGTTTAACTCTTGACATTCCTGAGTTATCTGTTTTTCCTTCGTATCTGATCTTCCTACCTTCACCTCTCTCATTAAAAAAAAAAATATATAACCCCTCCCACACCCCACCAGACGTGTACATGGCAGAGAATTCTGCACTGCTTCCTCTTTGCTCTCTGAAGTTGTTGCTGCCCTTGCAGACACATCCAGGCTCCCCCTTCTGACGCACAGATGTGGTTTTCATAGTAGAACCCTTCTGCTGAGCAGCACAGGACCCTGCCAGAGTGGGTCTGTTCGCCATGGCTTGTGGGGTTGACAAACCCACTATCAGTTTCTTGGCTAGCTCAGGAAATTTGGTTTCTGAGACAGAATATTCAGCCCTGCAGGTAGAAATGGGATTGTATTTCTCCCCTATTATTTCTATCCTGTTAAGTGATAAAAATGTGAGCAAATGCCAAAGCAAGACCAAAAGTAAGAACTGGGAAAAATGTGGTCAGACTGCCTTAATGCCAGTAAAGGTTCTTATATGTACTCAGGAATTCTGTAATTTCTGGGGTTTTATATGTCTGTTCTGATTGCTGACCCAAATTTTGAATTCAGTACTCAAATTGTAAAAGGAATTCCATTGTTCCAACTTAGTTTTCAGTTTTAATATTATACAACTCAGAGGACCTTCTGGGGCAAGAAGCCCACTCCTCACCTATAGTGAGCAGCTATGTCATATAATTGCTTCCATAAAACCAATTTGGGTGTATTGCTATACATATATTTATATGTGCTTCCCAATCCTGTTGTTCCATGCTTACATGATAGTATATGTCAGTTGTAACCCATCATTATGTGACTCGGGTTGCAAGTCGACACATGTAACCACAGGCATGTGGAGTATGAGTAGATACCAGGCACTGATACTATTATAGCTTACTCTGCAGTTTGGGTGTGTACAGGCTGCTGTGAACAATACCAAGCCCTCTGTGGACTATACTTGCACTGCCTGCATGTCACTGCATGCACAACTCCAGAGAAATTTAGGAACAGGTCATTAGGTAGTCCACAAACAAAACATCAGAAACGAGGTGATAGTCAGTCAAAGGGAATCACTCTCTCAAAGTGGCTGACAAGAGCAAGCATAAACACGTTGTGTTTTGCTCTGACATAATTAGCACAGCAAAGAAATTAGCTGTCTTCTGATTGAGTAAAGATGTATACTACATGTAAATACTCCACCAAACAAAATGCTTCTGAAATTACCTGAACCACGATGTCACTGTAAAGCACAATTGCGCATTATGTTGTAACAGAAATTCAGGGGATGGCAGCTGAGTGTTGGCAATTACCTCTAGATTCATAACAAACTCGTTGTTACTCATATTGTGGCTACTGGGGCAGAGCAGCCTGTGTCCGTGGAAGCTGCAGGCCTTGTGATAGGAAACATTTGGTCTCTGAGCCACCCGTTCCTGGTAGTAGTGTCAGGCAGGTACAGCCTGAAGCAGGAGGCAAAGCACAACCTGTTCTCTCCTTCCCTCCTGTTTGTGGGTACACTGTGCTCTTCAACAGCTAGAGGAACTTATTGACCACTTCCCTGGTGCTGCTACAGAGCTGAGTAATTGCAGTGATTACAGTGATCAGATTACAGTGCAGTTTTTCCTACTATGTTTGTGAAATGCTGCAGCTCATCCCACCTTTTATTCAAGCAGATGGTAGATTTGCTGAGTGTGTGAATGGGTGCTGCGGGACTAATCCTCTTCCTCCCCTCCCCCCCACCACAGCTAGGTTAAATTCTTCACCTTGTGTGAACTAGCAGGGCAGTAAAACAGAGCACGTCTACTTTGTGTGAGTCGGACTTGATATTTAGTTTATCCTCTCATGTTCAACAGCTCTCTGCTGAGTTGAAATAAAAGCAATCAACAAGTAAAAAGACCATTCATAATTTTTGTTCCTTAGGTGAACAGATACTCTTGATTGGCTGAATCTAAAGACAAGTATTAAGAAAGAAATAGAAGAAACTGAACATGTAATCTGAATGTTTGCATCAAATAAGCTTTAAAGAATATATTGGGACATTGAAATTAAAAACTTTAGGTTTTGGGTTTTGGGTTTTAAAACACATTTTTGAGGTAAAAAAGTCAATGTATCTCTTACAAAATTAGTTTGGTTGAAACACAGAATGAACTAAGGTGTTGTACTTGTACCTGTAAGACCTATACTGAAGAGTGCTTCTAGTGGCTCAGAACATGATTGCTGAAATGCTGACTGCTCAAAATGCCAAAATTTATGGAGGTTTAGGTCTTAAAAATATCTACAAAGCACAAAACCCAGTTTTCATATGAAAAATGTGCTTCAAACAATTGAAATGCTGAAAGTATTTCAGAAGTTTTATTTGTGGAAGGGCTAAATGACATGTGTTTCCTCTATGCTGTCACATTTGTCATCTTTTGCTCAATAAAGTCTACCTCTACGGGTAGGTAGTGGCGGTGAACTTCTTGGTAACATGAGTATTTGACTTACTTATGCTGATGCAAAAATTTTTCTTCTAGCAATGGCAAAAATTCTTTTGACAAATGCAGTCAGGTTAGTCTGCACTAATCCAGCACTGGCCACTGTGTAGACCCTGAAGATGAGAGGGAGCCTGCATTGATTATCACTGTTTCAGACAAGTACATTGTTGAAAATGTGTCTGGTGTTAGGCAGGGAAGGCAGAGGCACTCACACAGCATCTGAGTTCAGGTAACTCCTGCTGACCAAGAATGTGAACAAACTCCTAAAAGAAAAGCACTTTTCAGCTGAAAAGAAGTGAAAATGGGGAAAAAAGGAGAAAACAGGAATGCCTTTGCAATATTACTTTAATGTATAGTTTTACGCATTTTTTCTTTATAGAGTTACTCATGTTCTGAGAACTTCATACTAACAGATCTCATTTAGTGGGTCACTTGCAGATTATGAATGGCAATTCTCTTTGTTTCATTGATGAAAATGTCAACAAATTTTTATATAATAAAGTTATGCTAGTTGTTTGCAGATAGTATGCTTGGATTTTATATACTTGCTGTATACTTGGCACACTTTGTAGTGCCTTTGTGAGCACTTGGAACAAAAACTTCTGATATAAAATTGGACAGCGTACATACAAGAAGTCAGTCTGTGTTGGTAAGGGAGATTGCTCAGAAACTGAAGGAAATTCTGAAATTGGTGGGTCAAATGTTCTCTTGGCATAGTCTCCTATTCTGTTGGAATTAACTTTTCTCATTAGAAAGAAATATAAAATTTTGCATGCAAGTGTTTTGCAGCTAATTTAGAGAAGGATTTTTCATGTGCTTATTCCTAAGAAAGGCTAAACACTTTTGGCTGCTACTGAAATGAAAGTCAAAATTGTTTAGTACCTCACAGGACAGAGATAAGCATAATCAGGGTGACTGCACATTCCTGGGACCTCAGGCAATGAAGTATGTCATACTTTGTGACCTGCTATACTTAATAAATATAGCTGTCCCACAGGAAATTCATTGCATATGTTTAACCTGCGAATAATCAGAAATATTTTATTTTATTAGTAAATTAAAAACAGGAATTCATTGCGTCTTCAAAACTGAGAGTACTTTTTTTTTTGAGTACATAGATTTTTTTCTTGCTCAACATGTTTCTTCAGCAAGTGTAATTTGGAAGAGGAAGAATATATGACTGATGCATTAAAATCAATCATGCTAGAAAATGCAATATTCAAAAAGTTCTCCAGATATTCTGGAAAAAAATCTAAGTGATGACAAAATGTAGTGCAATTAGTACTCATTTGCCATTACTGAAGGCAGAAATATTTGGAAGTTTAATTTTACTCATGATTATAAATGGCTCTTGACTTCACTGGAACAGTCCAGCTATATCACAGCTTTTGAGATAACCAGGTTATCTTGCACATGCAGCTTAAAGCGCATGTGGCAGAGGGACATGTGGCATGCATAAGTCACTGTCCTGAGCACAGTGCAGCATGTATCGTTTGCATGTCACAGAACATATTCATCATTTCATGCTAATATATGGTAAGGAAATTTTTCAAAGAAATATAGCAGGAGTGTTTGAAATCTTCTTACTGTAAGTCACTGGATTAATTTATTAAGCATGAGCTCCAAATCCCTGTTCCAAGTTCAGGCCCTTCAAGGGTAGGCACACATGGGTGACGAGTGCCTGGGAATCTCTTGATTACAAAGGACACAGGACAGAGGGGAAGCTGCCAGAAACCTCCATTTTGTTAAAGGCTATGATGGTAAGAAAGATGAAAACCTTTGGGGCTTGTATCCATAATCAGCTACTAATGGTTTGAGCTGAGGAACGGGAGCTTCAAGGCTGGCAGTTTCCCCAGTGAGAGACATGAACTGGGGAAGCCCTTAGCCGCTATTAGCAGTCTGGTCCCTCAGATGGTGCAGGGTCCTTGGACTGCTGCTGCACTGCTAAGTGAAGTGAGACCACAGAAGATGCTCAACCTTTTGACCACGGGGCATGGGCTGCCCATGTCCACCCTACACACTTGGCTCTACATCTCTTCCGCTGCCCAGTGGCATTCCCATGACCCCAGCTCACAGCTGCTGTCTGAAATGATGATGTTGCCTTGCTGTGAAGCTGAAGTTGCACCTTGGGTTCTCAGGGCCATGGCATGGTGCAGAGAGGCTGTCCAATGGTGGCCAGTCTTCTGGGACAGTGGTGGAGGCCATGTCTGGTGGAAGTATTTCCGGGGGATACTGGAAACATTAAATAGTATGGGTGATCTCCTGCCTGGATCCTTGGTCCTCTTATTCACCAGGTAAGAGACTTAACCAAAGTCTTAGGTTTGACCTGACTTTTTTTTTCAGCTGATACCTTGTGTTTATGGAAAACCTGCTGTTAAAGAGGACTGCTTTGTGAAATTACATCAAAGACAGATTTTTACTGTTTGTCATTGGGTTTTATTTCACTAAATCACATCAACTTCAGAAAGATATCAGGAAAAATGGAAAACATATTGCTGCTGTCATCCAAAATTTTGGTGCAGTTCTTTACATTAAAGCACTGATTCTGCAAGAATTTTGAAGTTGATCTTATTCTTGTCTGTGCTAGGTTTCAGGAATGTATTGTTAGGTACTAAATCAGATCTTGGTTTTCTGATTTTTTGTATGTTTATATATTGTAAAATCATCTGGTCTAAATAGTGCTCCTAGGGAAGTATATCAGGACTTCAAACAGTAAGATGATAATTTTCACTGTAGCCATTCTGCATTTTGTTACTATTTGCATGTGTTAACATTATGTACTTTAAAAAATGTTAAAAGGAAACAAAGTTCAAAAAATCAAGCAGTACAACATAATTCTGTTTCTTTCTGGCAGTAATCTGTGCAATTTTGACTAGCTTCCTTTGCATTTATGCCCTCTGATCAGTCTTTAATTAAAAGATCACACACTTTTTTTTGTTCTTGTTAATGGACTTCTACTGGAACTCTTTGAAGTCAGACCTGGCATGGAAGCGTGTTTCATATAGATGGTCCATTGATGAACTCAGTATTTGATTTTACCCTTGTCTTCAAGAAGCATCCAATACTGATTCATTTCACATTGTGCAAGGCTAATGTAATGCAGAATTATTTGTTTCTGTATGGCCATTTCTTTCATGTTCGTCATTAGTGTACTCAGCTTTTTCACGAGCAGTAATGAACTTCTTGCCATACTTGTTTGCTGCAATGAAGAGTATTATTAGTCCCATTTTTCAGATAATAAGCTGAAGCAGACAAATATGAATAATAACTTTAATTACAAATTTTGGACACTGAGTAAGAAAATAATCAACAACTATTCTTCAGACTTTATTAGTTCACAATACAACCCTCCCTGATGTCAAGTGTGGGTGTGAGAACCCCACACTTCTGCAAGACCATCAGAGTCTTCTGCTCAAGCTGATGCACAGCTAAAGGGGCTGAATAAGGATGCTTTGGGGAATGGCTTTGTGGGGTTAGCTAGCTATAAGGTCTAGAAACAAGACCCATGCCTTTCCCGTACCAACCACAGGGAGTGATCCCATTGATGCAACCACCTTGTGTTGCCTCCACCTTAGTTTGGTGTCAGTCTTCTGGCACAGCACAGCTGGGAAAGGCAATTGTAGAGACAGTCTGGGCTTAGCCTCCTTTATCCTGGGGTTGGAAAGAAAATAGGTTTAGCATGGACAGAATCCTTGGAAATGCTATTTATCGACTGCTACTAAGCATATTCAATCAGATATTTTCTCTATTATTTACTGCTTGGTTATATTTGTGAGTTATGCCCATCCGTACACATAAATGCACAATAGAAGACTTACCCATCACACAGAGACTGTTCAATGCCAGATTTCACTTCCTTGCCTCAAGACATCATACTACCAGAAATTATTTACGAAACTTGAAATAATCACTGGTAAATAGCATGATTGGCAAATAATATATTTTCTGCTGATTTTATTATTGAAAACAGCTGGACAATTTATGCTAACACTCTTTTGGAAATCAGACATGGAGTATTTCAGCCCCAACAGTTAAATTCTGGAAGAGTTTTTAACGACTGAAATGAAAGGTTTCTAATGAGAAGAGTTTGGCAGCATTAACTACAAAGAGCCTTCACCATTTAGTCTGCAATTGTTTCTCCCAAAACGTGAGTTGGAAATCACCTCCACTCCTAATTCTTGCCAGAGTTACAGTCCTTGGTAAGAAGGGAACCCAGAAGTTTTAATTTTTTTGCTTGGATCATGTGGGTAGAGAGGTTGAGTAGCTCTAGTATATAGTATTTGTAGGAAGATGCCACTGCTAAAAGCATGTATGGAAGTATTTGAGTACAAGTTAAGAAGCAGAAATTATTTGTATGCACAAGGTACGCAATGCCTGTAATAAAAATTTTCAGTTTATTAATCTTTCTGGAATGAGGAAGAATAGTGTTATCTGTTATTTGCATAGTTGATAACTTCCAGCTGCAGAATCAATGTGTTTACAGTTTTGGTTAGGTTTGATTTTAGTCATATGAATTTAATGTGAGAAAGATGCAAACTTAGGTTAACGTGGGTCATGCCACAAATAAAGAAAACACTGTGTACTTGTCAGGGCAAATAAGTTATAAAGAGCATATACAAAGGAGTATGTATGATCATGATACAAATGGTTTTGGTTTTTACTTTGCTCATAGAAATACCAAGTGCAACAATGCCATTACTTTTTTAGTAAGTTTATCATTCTGGTAGCTTGGCCTTAAAAAGAAAGCCAAAGGGCCTCATATTTGCAGTGTTTCTTTAGCTTCAGGTAAAGGCAATACTTTGTACAATCCATGCAGGAACTATTTTAACAGCATGGGGCTAAAATGGGCTTATTTTTACATCTTTGGGAATTGTCAGTAATTTTGTGCCTGTTTCACAGTCACATTCTTGTTATAACCTGTCCATAAAAGCTGGAAAATACAGCATGGAAGACATTATTACGTATTGAGATATTCATTAGAATACTTGGTGTGTGTATTTGGGGGGGATGAGGAAGAACATCAGCAAGGAAGTGTTTTTCCTTACACTTGCAAGACATGAGCCAGTGAACTTCTTGTGACTGGGAAGTCTACGCCAGCACATTGCGGAAAACAGATTTTCACTATGAGCACAGTCATCCCCCAACTGCAGATGTCAGGGGACAATAGAAAAGCCAGATTTCTGTGATTGACAATGCAGAATTGATTGGACATACCATAAGAGTCAACATCCTGAGTCACGTTTTACCAGTGTGGTGGTAAAACTATTGATATTTCAGAGTATTGATATTTGAGAGCCCTGACTAAGAGGTTCATCCAAAGTAGAAGAACAATCCTTTCAACTAGGAGCTTGCAGTCTCTTTGTTTCCCCTCCCTACTGCTAATTAAAGGCAATACAGGGTGTACCTGATAATAAAGACTCCATGCTTACCTTATTTACTGTGTGAATCTTTCTTGGAGCTATGGCAGCTAGCAAGCTACTGAAGAAGTCTGTCCCTGTTGGAGATGGATGCCGTAATTTGTTAACACGACAATGACCTTTTTTTCTCACTTATTTTATTTTATTTTATTTTATTTTATTTTATTTTATTTTATTTTATTTTATTTTATTTTATTTTATTTTATTTTATTTTATTTTATTTTATTTATTTTATTTTATTTTATTTTATTTTATTTTATTTTATTTCCCTGATGCAGACTATATCACAATGATTACAGGCTGCAATCACTTAGCAGAGCATAGGGGAGCAGTCAGGGTGATACTGTCCACACTGTGATCACAGTTAATAAAGCTCCTGTCTGACCTGTTCCAAATTGTACTTGTGTTATTACACACTTGGATTGTCCAGATCTCCCACTCCAACCTGTTACCCCAGACTTTGATGGTAACAAGGTTTTTATGACAGAAAAACAGGAAAGTCACTTGTGTATTAAAAAGCTCTGCTTTGTTTTCCCCTTCGTCAGTTTTAAGTCTTTCGGAGGTCTTTACATGACATTTCAGTAATCTTTATCTTCAAGAATTCAAGCAGCTTTTTTAGCCCAAAGAAACAACTTTCAAAGGTACTATTTTTCTTAGCAAGACCACATCTGCTCTGAATAGAAACATATTACTTGGAATTTATAATATAATATTGTTTCTCTGAGTCATCATAATGAATCCACATTAGTTTATTATCACTTACACTCAGCCCCAACACATTATATGAATTATGTTGGGTAGCTTGTGTATCTGAATACTAAGGTCTACCCCAGTGCTTCTGTTGTCCTGTCCTGTGTTGCTTAAGATAATAATTGCTGCTGCTCCTGGACTAGTGCTGTTGTCACTATTTATGTACCTATAACTACACAACGTAATCTACTCAGACAGTATGGAACTGGTACATTTTAGAATTGTAGATATTATCACTTATGATTGAAATATTTATAGTCTTGAGGTACAACCCATAAGCATAAGAGTTTATGTTCATACATATCAACATTAAAAAGCCATACTTTTTTCTTTAAATTGAAAGGTGTCTGTTTAAAATAAGTATGATTTTCTTTAAAAATGCTATTTATATTCATGGCAATGAGGGTCTGTTCTAAGGCCTAATTTTGGTCCTACTATTCTCAGATGTTAATGAGTTCAAAAGTGCGTTTTGCCTAATAAGGGTTTATTTGGTATGTTGTGGTTTGTTGGTTTTTTTAGACTTTGGAGCTTTTTCATTTTCTGTTGTATTAGTTGAAGCTTTCCTGAATTACTTCCAGTGGAATTTTTAGTTGTGAGTTGCAAACACAATATTTTCTTCATTTGGATTATTTAATCTAAAGCTGATAGACTGAGCTTAAAAAGCAGAAAAAGGAGTTTCTGTCTCTCTGTTTACAAACAAGCTCCCAAATGGACAAGAAAAACATCAGTTGAATCTGAAAATTAAAGAATATAGAGACATATTTGTGACAATATTCTTGTATTTATGGGTGCTTTTCAGAAGTGCCTCCGCATCTTAATGACACTTATTTTGATGGGGAAAAAGCAGCTGGTCTACTGCAGCAATTTTTAATTCCCACAAGGTAATGAACTGCTTTATTAAGCAGCAAATACCTTTAGAAGTGAGGCCCATGATGACCAGAAGCAATATGTTATTTCACTAACTACAATTAATATTTCTTTTGCATAATAATGTTGTTTTAAATACAAAACGTAGTCTAAAAGCTTCATTTTTATGAAACAGCAATAAGAGATCACTTATTTTACCTATAGAAATTATTTTAACAGGCTCTTTTTGTGTATTCTTAAAGTTTTAGTTCCATCTTTTTTCTCAATACTGCTTAGAAAAGTCTTAAGACAGAATAATCACCACCTCTATTACTTGACATAAATATATACATATATATATCTGTACAACTGATCATCTAAATAAATGTACATGGGACAGATCAAATAAATGTGAACAGGTTAAAAATACCAAGTTTAACATAACTATAACAAAAATTGAAAATTATCATGCCAACCAAATTAAACTTTGTGGCCTGCTCTGATGCTACCCATAGTGAGAGCTGCTGTATAATGCAGCCCAAGCAGCGTTGGAGCCCAGCTGTGCAGCCAGTGAGCCAGGACGCTGCCAGTTACATCCCTCTGGGCACAGGGAGCACAGCCTGTCATGGAGAATGGCACGAGCAGTCTGCAGTGTACACAGGCCTGTTGAATAACAAGCCAATTTTCACTTTTTAACTTCAAAAGGGAGTTCCTTTTTAGTAAATCACTCAGGGTGATTTTTGATATTTTGTTCTTCACATCTTTTTGGGGGCACAGAAAGGTAAAAATCAAGAGACATTTACTCTTTATACAAATACTCCATGCTTATTGCTCATAAGGAGCAATTTAAAATGATAAGTCATTGTTCTATATATCAGATATAGACAGACAACTTACTGGACTCCTTCCAATGTACCC
Organism: Rhabdornis inornatus; assembly: GCA_013397075.1. NCBI lineage: Eukaryota > Metazoa > Chordata > Aves > Passeriformes > Rhabdornithidae > Rhabdornis > Rhabdornis inornatus. Next base: position 44,382 of record VWZS01002818.1, read on the forward strand.
TGAGACGTGCACCAAAATATCAGAGTGTAATTACTTTCATTATGTATTCCAATTAATCTGAAAACAACTGAGTCTGTAAAGATCACATCCTGCTAATTTTTACTCACCAAAATAAATAAACCCCAACATCATTTATAGAATTGGTTGTCTTCTGTTTACTTGATTGAAATATGGACTGATCAGGGGCTGCTTTTCCAGAAATAGTTCTTGACTATGATAATTTGCCGTCTTCTGAAATTTTCTTTATTTAGCTAAAACACAAGTACATATTTTACTTCATAGTAATACTTTGAACTTTTGTCTGCTTTGGAACCAATGACTTAAGTAAAAGGAAACCTAAACAAAAAAGCCATTTTAATATGTATCTGAAGGTATATTCTCTTGTGTGAACCCATGTTCTGATATTCCAAAGACATTTTGTTGTTTGACCACAGTGCTTTTCAAATAAGCATAATCAATTTTTTTATTTCGAAGATTATTTTATAATGAACTCATCTTCACCTTTGACATTGCATCAATCAGGAAAAGGATATGTGGCCATTGCAGGGATATAACTGTTTCTGACACTGTATTGTCAATGATTTAAACATTCTTCTTTGTTTTTCAAAAGCAATGGCTTTTCTGTCTTTATTACTTGTTTCAAAACCTACTTCCTTCTTCCTTTAAAATGGAGATTCACTTTTTTATATTTGGAGTTCTCCATAAAGGGGAAAGAAATCACATTAATCTTATAGTGTTGTAAGATATTATAAATGTTAGCTAAGAATATACTATTAATGTAGCATCTTTTAATAAAAAACCTTTAGCTCTCATAAAAGATTGGACGGTTAAAGGAAGAAGCTAGATTGTACTTTTCTGGAAAATATGTTGTAAGTGATGGAAGAGAATTGTATAGCAAAACCTGAGCTCTGGGATGATCAGATCAGGCCAAGAACTTTCTCTACCCTCGGGGCAGTTGAGTAGGTGAGGTACAGACTTGATGAAAGTTGGTGCAGTGTGTGGGCTCACGACAACCCTGCTTTGGTAGGTGGGCTTTTCCTGAACTAGTGGTACCTGCACAGACAAGGTCACTGAAGACAAGGATGTCTTGCCTTGATGGCCAATGTGCAGCAGGCCATACAGCTCTTCTGTGGAGGGAGGAAGGATATAGGTTTTGCCTACTCCTAATCCCCCAGTTTCCCAAACACTGAATTAATTAATTACACCTGTAATGCTCTCCTCTTCTGTCACTTTAAGTCTTTTCTTCTGACCTTGTTCCTCCTTCTTGGTCCCTTCACTGGCACTGTGCTTCATTCAGTGCTTAATTACTCCACTGCACTTTGTGTTCTCTAGTTCAAAGCCCCTGTTCTTTGTTTTGTCATATTCTGGTAACGCAAATAATCCTCTTCCTTTGAAGGTATTTGTATTCTGTGATCTTGTCTCCCCTGAGCCTTTTCTTTGGCAGACTGTAGAAACTGAGTTTTGTCTGTCTAGCCTAAGTCACTAGATACCTTTTAATGATGTTTTCTCTGTGTGTATTTTCTGTACTTTCATGGCACTTCCAAGCAGTGGGGAGCAGAGTAGACCCAAAATAAGGTCCCAGTGCACTTACCTACATAAAGCATGCCACATCTTGTATTATTTTTACAAAATAAAAGGGTACAATCACTCATCCCTCCTGAACTTTTACTACAACTCTTCAAGTGAAGGAAAGTACCAAGGAAAAGAGGTATCCATTAACCTATCAACAATTTGTTGATTTAAAATCTGTGCCCAGTCTAAAGTCTGTAAATCTGTGATTCACCATGCAAGGCAGTACTGAGACAATTAGTGTTTAGAGACCTTTTGGCTGTGCCTCGTCTGAACTGCACTGGCCAAACACATTGATTCTAATGAAGTTGTCTGTGGCTTGCATTGACTGATTAGAGTCATTGTCTTTCCTAAATCTTTTCTTAAAGGTGCAAATTTGATGGAGTCTTGTGATTCGTGGCAGTAAGGATATATTGGAGAAGATAACAACCAGAAGTCATGAGGCTTCTTCGTGTCCTGGATCCTTCTCAACAAGGGACTGTGTAATAATTTACAGAATGAGTTAATTGAAGAAGCAATGGAAGTACAGTGATCAGAAAATGTGCAATGGTCTCTGATGTACAAAGGTACTGTCTGCAAGCACTAATGCCTCAGCTGGTTTTCCTCCACTGTCTTGTCTGCTATTTATTTTTGACCCTGATGGTTTAATCAGTGCCACATGGACTGAATGCTTTGTGTACCTGGAGCTCACGGAGGGCTACAACAGCAGGTTGCAAGAGGCTTGTGGTAATGACTGCCATTCAGCTCTGTGCAATCTGGTTTTATTGGAAATTATTTGTTACAGATAGATATCTCGAATCATCAGTCATTTTAAATCCTTCTTTGTCTATCTTGCATCCACTAGTTGTGACTCCAAAAGTTAGAGTAAAACCTGTGCCAAAAAATACCTCACTCTTTTCTTGCACATCTCATTGTTTAGTCAGTATTTCTGGAAAAATAAAAGTAAACTTAGGACAATGCTTTTTCTAGAATACTTGTTTATCTTAGTTCCTCCTCTTTTTGCTTTAATATCATAAGTGATAATTGCACCCCTTGGGTACATCTTGGCTGATACCTAAACCACATCTGGACCTGTTTTCATTTAACTATGAAAAATTGCTTGAAGTGAGAGGCTACAGATGCTTTAATACCAGGACCACAAGATGAGCTATCAATAAACTTCTTTATTGATATTGATATGATTTATTAAATACCAAATATAATTTCACTGCTACTGAATGCCATAGCCCCATTCTGTTGCATTGAAAACAAAGGAGAGAATATAAAAAATAATTAGTTTTATGCATTCAGACCCCAAATAATAACTCTGGTCTTGACTTTGTAGTACACAAAGGATCCACCTTGTGCCCCAAGATTTCCTGAAAACTTGCTGCTACTAATAATGCTAATGGCTTCAGCTGAACTAGAATTTCTCCCTAAGGAAGTTACTTTCTCCCGCTGTTATTGCAAAGTCCAAACCAAAGAACTTCATTAAAATTACGTTGTATTTTCTAGCACAAATGATGATATATTTCGTAGGCTTCTCCATGAGAGGTAAGCAGCATGGATGGATCTTCCCTAGCTCTCTCTGGGAATCCCACAAGGTACAGTAGGCCTAGTATATGATAAGTTGTGATTAATCATCTGACAAGGAATGCCAACAGGCAAATACACTGGAAAAGACCATTTGGCTGTAACACAAGTCCTTGGGGAACAGGTAGGGAAAAAATGAAGGGAGTGCAACAGGTAAATTCATATTTGCAAAATGATCCTCTTCCAAGCCTTCATATCATAAAGCAGTTCAGGATGTCCACGATTGCCTCACAGGCTTTGTGCAGGCTCTGCACAGAAGTGTGTTCAGTGTGAAGAAGACACTCTAAAATATAAATACTAATAATTATTCTTAGTCTCTTTCTTCTAAAAATTATAGGCACTTATAACTGAACAGAGTTGAAATAGTCTTTACATGCTAGTCTAAATAAATTCAGATTTACTATGGAAAAATATGAAGTAGCTTTTCCTTATGTACAAGACTCCTTGGATTCCAAGACAATGGTATCAAATTCCACATTCTGTTCCAAATTCCACTCTTTTAATTTCAACACAATAGTTTATTAGAACATGTTGCAATCATTTTTCTTTCCTAGCCTCCTCTTGGAGAAGGGGGCCAAAGAAGAAAGCCCGTGCAACCAAAGTTTGTGGTTAAATGTATTTTTTGACATAATATTTATTAATGATTTTTCCACGGTCCTTCACTTTGAAGATATTTTTTCTTAAGATTTCTGATGAGAAGTTAATGCAAAAGGTGGATGAGCAGAGTCACTCCCCAGGAGCTGGAAGCTCTAGACTGCCTTTCCTGCTAGCGCTGAGCCCAGGGGCCAGCATACTGCTGGCGAACTGGGCACTGTCTAGCACCACCCTGCAGTCCCAGCTCAGGGTGTCCACAGGGAGAAAGCACCTCTGCTTTTTGTGCTTTTGGGGTTTTCTTTTTTGCTACAAGGTCCAAAACCATTGCATTTAAAAAAAAATCCCAAAACACAATTAAAATTTTATATCTTTTAAATATTAAACATTAAGTTTTGGTAAACTGAATTACCAGAAAATTTATGGATTTTTTCAACTCATTTTATATGCAAGAAGATAGATACTTGCATGTGTCTGATGTCAGCCTTTAACAGGTTGCTTGGTGTGACAGGAAAACTTTGAAAGTGTCTTTAGTCACAAATCTCAAGAATGCAAAAGACAATGCCAACAATCTGCATCTGTGATTCAACAGTCCACTGTTTGCTAAATAATGATACATTGTAGAAACGAGTCCAATGAATACAACTCTAAGAGTATGAAAGGAAAGAAGCAGAACAAGTATGGTATGAAATGTGTTCTGGGCAGTCTTCTGAGGAGTGGGGAAAATGTGAAAAGAAAGTGCAATTTTATATTCGGTGCATTCCAGTTCTTAAAAGCCATCTGAGAAAAAAAACCCATCTGCTATTACCTGCCCTATAAAGAAGAATAGGAAATGGGTGGCTAAAATATGTGAAAGGAGCAATAGTCTAAAAGATAATTGCTCTTATTTCCATATAATTCAAAAATAGAAAATTGCCTGAGCAAAATGACAGAAATTATTTATTCCTAGCCTGTGAATAACCTGAGGCTTCATTATTTCCCTGTTCTAGAAAAGCTTGTGTAGGAGTGTTGAAACAGGAATCTCATGTATACCTTTCTTTCCAGGGTGAGGCTTGCCATTCAAAGATGGTACGTAGCTCTCAAGCCTGAGCAGGGACGGGTCCTATCTGGAGATGCACCCTTCCCTTGTACAGGCCTCAGGTCCCCCACCACAGCTTAAAAGTCAGCATCCCCTTTTTATACTAGGAAGAACAACTACTCTCCCCAAAAGCATCCTGGAGAAGGTGTTTGTGCCAGAATATGTGTTGTACTGTCTCCCCCACAGCAGGGGTGTTTGGTGTGACCAAAGGTTCATGATGCCATGGCTTCCCTCAATGCTGGTCCATCAACCCGAATTGCTGGATCTCTGCTTTCTCTCACAAAAGCAGAGGACAGCATCTCTTGCCATAGCAGGAGACTTCAGTAGCAAGAAACACTGCTGTAACTGTAAGTAGCAATTAAACTCAATACTGGCAGTGCTACATAGCAGGACTTCAAGTTTAATAGCTCAAAAGTTAGGACAGTAAGTATCACTCACAAAAAAAGCACACATAAAATGCATTTCTTTGAAAAACTAAAGCAATTAATCTAAAATTACCAGAATAGAAAAAAAAAATTAAATTTGTAGAACAGAGTGAAAGGCAGTATTGTCACTACTATCACGGTATCGTAGGCTCATAGCATTATTCAGGATGAAAAGGATCTCAGAAGGTCACTAGGCCAGCCTCCTGCTCAAAGCAGGGTCATCTCTGAGCCCAGACCAGGCTGCTCAGGGATATACCTGTTTGCGTCCTGAAAACCTCCAGAGATGGAGACTTTACAGCCTCTCTAGGCAGCCTCTTCCACAGCGTGCTGGTGAAAATATGTTCCCTTACAACTAACCTGAATGTCTCTTATTTCAAATTATGCCTCTTGTCTCTTGTTCTCCTGCTATGCACCACTATGAAGAACCGAGATCTCTCTTCTCTCTAAGAACACCCCACAGGTGTTGGCGGGCTGCTCCTGGGTCCTCCCATAGCTTTATCTCTTCCAGGCTGACCAAGCTAGTTCTTTCACTCTGTCCTCAAATGGAAAATTCTCCAGCACCTACCCAGCCTAGGGGCTTCTGCTGAACTCAATCCAGTTTGCGCATGTTGTTCTTTGTTCGGAATCTAGATAATCCCTTCCCTCAAACTACTGACTAATGCAGCCCAGGAGAGTTCTCCTTCATGTGTCAGAAACGCCCTCCAAGAGGACTCACTGAATGATTTCCTGAGGAAACCACAGTAGGCTGAGCAGTCTGCAGTTCCCTGGGTTGGTTTTTATGCCCTTTTGAAGATGAATGAAACACTTTATGTCAAAGGAAGAGAGTAGAGGGAATAAAATAGAAGGATGGATCATTTTAAGCTCTGGTTTACAGCTTTTCAGCTTACAAATTTTCAGCTAGGTCAGAAAGAATCAGAAAGAACCCTGAGAGATCCATGAATTATCTTCTGAAATGTGAGAACAACAAATTAGGTCAGATTATGATTCTGCTACATAATGCTAAATCTAATAGTCATCAGTGTAGGCTGCCTAGGGTTTGGGTATTAGAAGGAATATAAGTGAAGGCTTCTCTTGTGTGGGACACCATCTGGTACCCCAGGACACCATCTTGTCTTCAGCAGTCATTGAGTTTGGACTGGTGGGGCTCTCAATTGCACCTAAACCACTCTGCTAAACAGCCCTGGTAATCCCATTGTTTACAAACTCATTAAATTCCTTTATAGCTCGTTAAAACCTTGGTAGCAATAAATTACATAATTAAATTCTCTGTTATGTTGGAAAAACACTTCCTTGTGTTTGACTTAAACATACAGTTGGGGCTGTGCCCTGGCTCTTGTGTAACAGGAAACAATGGGGAACGAACAGTTCCCCATTCACCTTCTTTCCACGGTATGCAGTTCTCTCAGATCCCATCAAAGCTGCTCTTGAACATTTTCTTTCCTGATGGACTTCCTTTGGGGTACACTTCGTATGTCCATCTGTCTCTCATCCCCTTCCCATGTGTCTCTCCCACAAACACCAGTTTGAGAACTATTTACAAAACAGTCCACCGATCTCCAGGAAGACTCTTAAGCAAAACACAGCCTCTAGCCAAAGTCTGTGTTTTGGAAACTGTTTTTCTTTAGTAAGTATAGTTTCGTTTTTATTTGATTATCTCCATTTGCTAAATGTGGTTAGCTAGCATTTTACAACAGCTACATTTCGTCAGCTGGAAAGACAGGAGAGACTCTTGTGCTGTATTTGGAAATGGGAGTGAAACATGTCAGGAATGGCCTTCACCAAGGTCTTTCAAGTTTTTTTGTATTCAAAGGGCTCCCCACATCCCATGTCAAGGTGACTGCCCCGTGGAGGCCATCACTGCCACTTAGGAGTTCAGGTGGGAGGCTTTGGAGGCATACTTGGAGATTGGGAGGGAGAGGCAGGGCAAAGATGTTGGGGTGTCAGTGCCTGCACAGAGCACCTGCTGGCATCTGCCCTTTGGGCTGTGGGCATCCTGCCAGAGCTGTGACTGCTCACAGTCCTGGATGCCTCATTCCCTCAGGAACTGGAATCATGCTTTTCACACCACCACCTTTGCCTCTGCTTGGGGCTGAGTGCAGCACCTTTGCTGTGCCAGCAGCAGGTGCCAACTCTTCCTCTGTATAAGTGTTCCTGCAGAGCACAAGACAGTCTCAAAATATTACCCTTGGTGCAGTCAGTATTTTGGTTTTAGTGACCTTAGGGTCAATAGTGTTGGAAATCAGTGCTGGAAAATTATTTCTTGCTGTGAAGGGAGAGTTTCAGCACACTGAGGTGATGAAGCAGCATGTCCTGGACTGACTGCATCCACAACTCTGTGTAGTGCTCTATGAAGCTTTACTATCCATCATGTGGCAGAGAACCTCCTTTCCATTGTTTTTATCATATGGAACTGCAAAGGTTTCCATTTTATCCTTTTATTAGCAAGCCAGGTCCACCAATAATTTTAGTTCAGTGGAGAGGACTTACTTTGGGGGTAACTTTTCTGGTCATTCAGTTCAGAGCTGCATGTGTTGTCCCTACAGAGCAAATTCCTTTCTCTTTCTCTTATCCTGTCTCTGTAAACACAAAACCACCAGCTAGAGACATTATTCTAAATAGAGCTGGGAAAGGACAAGGTTTATTCCTTACAGTGACCAATAATGGTGATCAAGTATAAAAAAGGAAAGATAACAAGGCAAAGCTACAGATTCTGTCCTGGGTGGCATTTGGTTTTAGTCTAGACTTTGGAAAACCTAGAGCATTTTCCTCAAGTTTATCATTATTTGTATCTAACTTACCTTGAGCAGAAGTGTGGGCCTCCAAGACACGTGCTTGTAGTTTGTGGATGGACAGAACCAGTGGGGAACTTCGTCAGATAAAGCCTCTGAATTTTGACTCTGTTTCAAGAGTCATACACTCTTTAACATTTTCTTATTATGTAGTTTTGTGAAGTAAAATTGGGGCTGTTCATCCTGGAGAAAAGAAGGATGTGCAGAGACCTCATAGCAACCTCCCAGTATCCGAAGGGGGCCTGCAGGGAAGCTGGAGAGGAACACTTGCTCAGGAACTGTAATAACAGGACAAGGAGTAATGGGTACAAATTGAAAGACAGTAGGTCTAGATTAAATGTTAGGAAGAAATTCTTTAGTGTGAGGGTGGTGGGGCACTGGAACAGGTTGCCCAGAGAAGCTGTGGATGCCCCATCCCTGGAAGTGTTCAAGGATATGTTGGATGGTGCTTTGAGCAATCTGGTCTAGTAGGGTATGTCCGTGCCCATGGCGGTGGAGTTGGAACAAGATAATTGCTGAGATCCCTTCCAACTCAAACCATTCCAAGATTCTATGATTCTATATTGACACGCCAACACTTATGTTTTCTCTTCCACAAATAAAGCCTTTTGTTTTCTAGCAGCTCCAGTGCTGTGACAAGCCACACAGACGGATAGTGTCTGGATCTAGAAAATTGATAGTGTTCTATTTTCCCATCACAGTAAAAGGAGAAAGCTGAAGGTACTTAATGAAGTTGATGTGCATTGTCTTCGGCAGTAGTGTCAATATTTTGAAGATCTTTCAATTTCCTTTGATTCAGCCATTTAGTACATTGTATCAGTTTTCTTTAATACCGTTGTGTGGTAGACCTTTTCTTCTTGTCTCATCCAGACTTCTCTTTTAATGACTGCAAGCCTTAATTGTGTGAAGTTAAAAAGAGAAGGCCATAATGCATTAATTTTGCCAGTGCAGATAGCATACAGAAGATAAGAGCATTTACCTATGGCTTACTCCAGCACAATCTCTTACATACTATGTTGAAAATATGCCGACAGGCAATCTGCATAAGGTTTCTGGGAGTGCTCTGGACGATATTTCTGACTCAATCCTCAGATAATTTAAGTCGGCATGCACATGTAGACCACACTTTAAAATTATTTCAGTTACATGCAGTGAGCATGTTTATCTAAAGTTTAAACAAAGTTTAAAGATGGCCAAACATCACCAAGATCTATTAACCAAGAACCCATTTATTTCTACTTGAGTGATAGAAATTTTAGAGCTGGTTAAAACTGTTATGCAGCCAAATGCTTTTCATTTGGCAAACTTAAAAACCTGGTTCAGAAAGGCTTCCAGTATATAGTCAGTCTCTTCGATACTCTGTAGAAAGAGTTAACACAGTACAGAAATGTTCCACAAATTTTAAGAAAAAAAAAATCCATATTAATTCCAGGAAACTCCCATGGAGCGGGGGGAAAAAAAGGCAGAATTTGATTTAAAATAAATTTTCATGTGACCCATAGAATTACAAACTTACCAGTGAAAGAAACTGACAAATATTTGAAGCATGCTTTCTGTAGGCAGTGTTTCAGATTATGATACTTTATTTCAAAATTTATCAGTTTGGGGTTACAATTCCTATGTACTGTTACTCTTTAAAGTAATTCTACTTAACTATATTATGATGAACACTAGTAGGAATACCATGGGTATTTTGAAAAATGTTCTCTGTGGATGTCTGTGTTCCATTGTGTGTATTGCTACATCAGCTTAAGTTCAGTTAAATCCTATCTCATAACTCTACAAGTGATCCTATTTTCATTTATGATTAAAAGTTATTGACGATTTCTGTTTTCCAAATTTTTCAAGAGATAAATTTATAAACCTTAGTTCATATACATCTTCATCTCTAATACTAGAGGTATAATTCATTAAATATAAATAAATAATGTACGTTTCTTTTGTGTACTGTCTAATTGCACTTACTTTATACTAACTAAATTACACATGCTAATTTTTTTCTCTGAGATATACATGCCATTTATTTCCCACTTTGGCTATTTTTATTTAGCAAGTAACTATTACAGATTTTATTTATTTGCACCTCTGTTTTTCAATGAGGGTATTTTCCTCTCAAAACTACACTTACACAATTTTTCACTCGTAGCTGTAGATGGACCTGTACTGCTGGATAAATCAGAAAAGTTGAGGTGTTCTCCTTCATCAACGCTCTTGGTGGGCATACTTTATTTTTAAAGGACTTGTAGAAAATATGGATACAATTTAACAGGAAAGTCAGTTTGGGATTTAGACTTTGTTAGACCTTGAAAGAGTTTGAGGAAACTACAGTACTTAATCATAGTGCTTGAAGATCCTATTTCCTAAAGTATGAGAAAAAAAAGAAATCAATATTTTATTAAATAAGCTGTTAACCATAAAGGTTTACATCATCCAGCATGAGTTTCTGAACAAGAGAAAGGTTAAAAAAAAAAAAAGCAGCAGACTCTGTGCTCTACATCTCGATGGAGGGCCTGGGCAAAATCCTGCCTCTGTGCTGAATGTTTCAGTGTCCCCTGTGGCATGGTGGGAACTGGAAGAAGCAGAGCCCCCACAGCTAATGCCACTGACACTGCTGTCCCACTGCCGCAGTCCCTCTGCCCCTGTCCTCCTGCCCCTGCCCAGCTCCTGCTCTCTCTCCTGCTCTGGCAGCAAGTACTACAGGGTCCATAAAGAAAACTTAGCTTGTGCCTCTTTCCAGCAAGGATTACCTCTGCATTTCTCCAGCCTCTGCAAAGGTTGTAGTTGCAACATTGTGTTTAAGGCCACATGAGTACAGGACAGTTGACTATTTAGTTGGCTCTATTATTTTCTTTCAAGCAGGACAGAATATAATCTGATGCCTTTCTAAGTGGTTGCAGTATCTGGAAGTATAGAAGTCTTATCTCCTGCATGGGCCTCTTGTATACCCATTCTGAAGTATATGGAAGAAGATTTCTGCTTCTTTTTAATTCTTCTTCTGACATTTTTCGTAGTCTTAATGTGTTTGGAAAGTCTCCAACATGCAAACTGCTAATTCACAAATTTTTGTTGTGTGTTGTTAGATTTTTAGTTTTTGGCAGTCCTGAAGAATCAATCTTCAATCAACAGCTTAGACATTTTCCCAAATGCCTATATACAGACTGTTAAAATATTCTATATTTATATATAAATATATATTTATATGACATATGATATCTGTCAAACATAATTTGGTTTTGCAGGGTTTTTCTGAGGTCATTTGCTGTGGAAAGATCATAGTTCTGATCAATCTGTTAGATCTACAAGTCTTTCAGTGTTTTCTACCCTTTGTCACAGTTTTATGTTTCACAGTGAATTTTTAGGACCCTTTAAGCTTTGCCCCTTAAACAATGCCCTAAGCTCCCTGTCCTTGTGCTAAAGCTAACTCTGGATGCTCAACCTCAGCAAGGGAACATGCTTTCCTGGGATTCACACTCAGCAGTCCAGTAAGTATGCTCTCTTTTTAGTTTGACACCATGCCGTTAGAGGATTAAGAAACTATGTTTATTTGACTTATTTTCCATTGCACACAGGGATTCTCCAAGATCCACATATCTCTGAATCCTTCACTGTGCACAGCCTTCCCAGCAGTCCCCTGCCTCTCCAGTTGCATGTTGTATGGTTTTAGCTCCTTTTATCTTTCTGTTTGTTCTCTCAGTCTCTAGTTTCCCCTAAAGATTGCCGTGGAACACCTTCCTTATGAGGTTCCCACCCACACCCTCCTCCTGGGAGCTGCCTGCAGTGCATTAGTGTTTCATGGCTTTCACTACTCTAGGTACCGTATGATGCTGTTGTCCACATACCTGTGATGACAAGCCGGTTTTGTCACTGATAGAATTGCAAAAGTGAATAACCAGCAATTTCTCCACACCACTCCTCGTTTCATTCCCCTTAAATGTCTTTTTGCACATAATGAGTTCTGCTAGTATAATATTTCCCCATTTGGAAGATGTTCCCAGTTTTGGACCATCCCCACAGTGTTTCTCTTACACCTGCACCATTTCTATAATAATATTTTAAGCAGCTGGGCCTGAACTGTCACCAGTAAGGGTAATTTCACACTATCTACACAACACCGTAATTTCTGGTTTGGCTTTTATTCCTTTCTTATGTACTGACATGGCCTATAGGCTGGATCTCTGCAGTCACTTGACAGAGCACAGGGGAGCAGAGAGACCAGTGCTGTCCAAATGTTTGTTCCCTGTGATCATGGTTAATAAAGCTTCCTTCTGACCTGTCCTACATTGTACTTATGTTATGAAGCACTCGATGTCCCCAGATATAACACTTGACAAAACTAAATGTCTTTCTAACTGCTGCTAACAGTGAACTGAGTGCTTCCTACAGACTACCAGCAGTGATTCCTAGTTTCCTTTTCTGTATGGTAATAGCAAATTTAAAATACATTAATTTATATATGCCTAGTTAAAATTGTTTGCCTCCATATTCATTATTTCACATTTATTGACATTGAATTTTTGTCTGTTATTTTACAGCCTGCATATCCAGAGCCTGTTCATCAGACTAAATGTAGAAAAACATCTTCTGAGCCAGGAACTATGAGATCCCATTATAGGCAGCAGAGAGAAAGAGGCATCTCCAGGGCCATGACTCCTCGAAGTCTGATGCATATGTCCCAAACAGACTGGGGGAATCCAGCTTGTTTCTCTCCACTGAGTACAAAAGGAACCTCAGGTGGTTCTTTGTTTCTCTAATAGCTATGCTGTAGTTAGGTAAAATAAATCCCACCTGTTGTGATCTGTCTCTTTCACATTGCAGACAGCCTTTGTTTATATTGCCCTAAACTATTTTGTGTCATCTACAAACCCTGCGATGCTACTATTAGCTTTTCTCAGATGATTTTTGTGTGAATAGGGCAGGCACACAAATCCACAGATGCTGGTGGGACTGCCCTGGAAATCTCCCTTTAAAACAAAACCAAGAAAACCCCCATGACCTTTTGTTCTTACCGTTTCTTTTTTACTGTAAGAGCTTTATTTATTTAACAACCTTTTGCAAAGGACGATCTCAAAACCTCTTCGGAAATACAAACATGAGTTCATTAACAACACCACCACAATCCATGGTCTCACTGACTATTTCCAAGGAGTTCAGTGGATTTATTATGTAAGATTTTCTCCCTACAGAAGTTCTAGTCTTTATTATAAGTTTCATGTGTCGGTGTTCCTATGTCAGCATTACACATCTATAGGTGTTTGGGCCTTTTCTAATTTTCTTTTCCAAAATTGAATTCACATCTACCTTTTAAGGGGAGGGTTGAGCGATTTTAGCAGTTCTTTTACAACTGTGGGGAAATACCATAGGGTTCTGCTGATTCATTACTACCTATTTTATTGTTCTGTCCTAAATATTCCCCTACTACATTTGAGCTGCTCCTATTTGTTGTCATCAGGAAAGCCCATGCAGCGAAAATGTCCCTGGGTTCTTCTTTGTGGTTACCAATCCCACTTAACTTTCCTCTTTCTGGAAACCCCATTGGCCCTATTGATTCCCTGATTGCCCACAGCAAGTTTGAGAGAGATTTGACTATGTCTTTTGGTTCTTTTAGCAAATTTCTTCAAAATGGTTTTTAGACCTGACTCCTTATGGTCTTACTTTTTGCTTACCAGAATACAATCTACACTTACTTCCTGGAGATTTGTCTTTGATGTTGTTCATATTGATAAAATATTTTTTGTTTTGTTTTGTAAAAAAACCCAGTATTTTGATCATAGTGGATTAGATTAAGTGAAGCTATGACCTATATTAGGCACATATCTGATTATTATGGTGAAGGTGTAGTTTGCCTATTTCTGCTCACAGTCGGTAGTTTTGGTAACAAGAAAGAGAGTAATTTCCATTAGTCTGAGATGGCCCAAGGTAGGCAGCAGAGGTATTTGTGCTGTGGTATCCTTCCTTTTCATGGCATTTTAGCATGCTCTCTGCTTCATTAAAAAAAGAAGAAACACCTTCCATTTTTAAATTAATTGAGTTAATACTGTTTTCATGAGAGAGGAGATTCCTCAGAGGGAGGTCAATAACATAATTAGCAAAATATAATTAAGACGGTGGTGAAGAATAAGAACCAAGTCACTGGCCAGATGCTTCCCATAGTACAGCTGGTAGGTTGGTTCTGTTCTTTGGCTAGGCTTGTAAGAAAGACAGAATTTAACAAGAAAAAAAAAAAGCTCTTGTGTCTGATTATCTGGCACTCGAAAGCACATACTATGATTTGCAACTCAATTTTTTGCAACTTTGTATCATGAGCAAGAAAATAGGCTCATATTCTTAATTTCAAAAGTTAATTTTATGTCACATATTAATTTGTAATATTCAGTGCTTTCAATTTGCCCTTTCACATATATTTTCAGGTATGAGCTCGACTGAAGCCTGAAACAAGGCCATTAGTATAGCCTACTAATGCAGTCCATACTCTCAATTATTGTATCTTAATGAATACTCTAATCTCTAGGACATTTTTTAGGAATAAATACTAATTTTAAATAATAGCCATATTTGAAAGTTTGAACTTTTGTTTGTGACTGTAAAGAGAAAAATCAAGAATTATTCAGTAAATTACTGGCAATGAGTTATTGTTCTTGCTCTGTTGATAATCACGGGAACAGAAGAATTGCTATATTTTAGTAGATGTCTAGTGTGATGAGTCTGCTACCATTTATTGCACGGTGATTAATTCCTTATGCTTCAAAGGCATATTATGTAGTAACTCACACAAAGGAACAGTTTTTAATCTCTGGAAACTACTGCCTGATTTAGAGCCTTGTACATGCAATGAAAGTCCCAAGTGTTTAAACTCATCTTTTCTTAAAATGACTCCTGTGAATTCCTGAAATGCCAAGACCTGGTTCCACCTGCACATTGTGGGTTTGGTTCTGTTTTTAGTTTTTAAAGAAGAGCTAATGGCATTTCATATATTTACTTGGCATCTGCAGAAAAAGTCCATCTGTATTTATCTCTTTGACAGATCCTGGGAGGGCAGGAGTTTCCCCACAGAGTTTTATGGGGGTAAAATAACCACAGCATTAACAGAGTGAATGAAATCTGTCTTACCTCCTCTTTTTTGGTTTTCAAACTCCAGTCTTTTTTTTATCAGAGCACAAGATGCAGCTAGCTTCTCACTGCTGCTTAAGATAACAACTGATTTTACATACAGAAATGTAATTTTCCAATTGCTAAGCACTATTATCTTTCAGCAGATTTGTTTTTATTAAGAAGTACAGATCTCTGTCCATTTTTTATTTTTTGTAACCCTTTTTCTTCATATGATCCAATCCTCACCTGGGCATATCATTCCAGAAAGACTGTTAACTCCAGTAATTCGGTCATGTAGAGTGCATCTTTAGGTGTTTGAATGCTCTAAATATGTTTTCCTGAAGTTCATTGATTAACACATGGCTCCAGATTTTATTTAGTGGCCTGTGATTGTTTCTATAAGTATATGTTTAGACATGGCTTTAATTCTTTTGGAAATTCTACTTAGGCATGGATGACTGATGGACCATTATAAGTCATTGAGTGGAGAAGATTAATCAGACAAATCTTCTCATTAACCTGAATCTGATTCTCTTCTTTATTATTGAAAGACAGATAATTTACATTTTCACAGTGAGGTTAGGGAATGAGTTACTATATTATAAAGTATGTCTATATATTAAGCATGTGTGCAGTTTATATGAGAGTTTATAGCGCAAAAGCATTTTGTAGTGCTGTTCAATAAAAAAAAAACCTGTAGTACACATAAATGAATAGAAGACTGCTCTTTTCCACTGCACAAGTGCATAAAAATGACCTTGATAGCTCTTCTTATTTTCTTTTTTTTTCTGTTTCTGTGTTCCTGTATTGTCTTTTTTTCATTCTGTCAATACTTTTTTCATTGTTTTATGGTGATGTTTCATTTTTGTTGGGCTGCTTACTTGCTTATATACACGACTTTCCATTCCCTTCAGTGGTGATCCCCAGATTACTTTGTCTAGCCTTTTCCCAGTCTTGCACATAGCACTAGTAACCTTATAGGTGGCACAATGTTGTCTCCGAGTAGTATGTTCACATTTTTAAAACAGATCATGTTTACATTGTGAGCTTTATTTCTCAGACTAATATGTAAACCTCTATTTGTTTCTCTTATTTGGCAAACATGCTGTACCAATATGCCATGAGGAGTGGTATGTAGATAGCAGGCCAACTCATTCCTTATGTCATTCAAAAATTACATACTTATTTATATTATTTTGAATTATGGATCGCAGCGTGCTACATGTATGCCTCCATCTATATGTGGGAGAGGGAATGGGACTAACTGAGTCCAGCATGTCCTCTTTCTTTGCAGTCACTGGACCTTCCCTTAAGATTCACGCTGTAGAGGAATCTGGAAGCAGTAGGATTTCCTAGCACATCCTACATACTTACAGGGATGTCAAACTGTTAATATATACTTAAAATCTTGTTTCTGTTGCTAGCTGACCCTGACAGAATCATATGTCTCTAGGAATCTACATTTCTGCCAGAAAAGTCCTTAATTTTTTGAATGATATGTTTGGAACATGATCAACACCATCTCGTTGCTGAGAGTAACTAGGTATTCTCATGTATCCACTACACATGGTAATTTCTTCTGTTAGATCAATGTTTTGATTTCTTCTCCAATCAATGTTTTATATCAAATAACTAAATAATCTTGAGAGCAGAAATTGTAATTACATAGTCTTCCATGCCTACTCCAAGTGACTAGATTAGAGAGTAATTTTCTGGCTTGCTAGCTCAAAGACATGCAACCATTTAAGTAAAACTGGAAAATTAACCTGAAGAAACTGGGGAATGACATACAGATATATGCTGCTGGCCACACCAAGATTTAGGTTAAAACTGCCTTGGCAGAGGTGAATGGGCAAGGCTCCCACCGACCTGGGTGGGTGTCCTCATTGCTCCTAGAAAGCAAGGAAACCAAGAAGGTCACATCAGCAGCTTCCTGGGGCTGAGGGAGAAAAGGTTTCCCCCCCCCAGCTCAGTGCCAGCTAGACGAGAGAGTTCTCTAATCCTCCTGGTGGCTTTGCTAGATCCTTTTCAGAGACATGTGGATGTCCCCACATATACAACAGGGAACCAAGGTATATAACCTACGGCTGGATATTTCTCTATGGGACAAAATATTGGTTTAATCTCATTTAACAGTCAGCCTGAATTATTGCTCTGAGTTCTCTATTAACTTCAGAGAAGCCCTGCAAGATCTTTGTTCCTGGTTAAGGCTCCCAAAATTAGTGGGATGAAGCCAGCTGAAAGTGTCAGAAGTTCAGAATTGCGACACTCGATATTGCAACTTCTAAAGGCTTTTGCGGACTGATCTGGTGGAGAAATTTTGGTTAGGTAAATGCAGTGGTATTTTACAATTGACTTTAATAGCCCTGGAAGTAATTTAAAGAATTCTGTAAAACAGCTAATGCTGTTACTCTAGAAGTAGGTATTAACTGCCTTTGGTCCAATAATATTGAGGGATCAAAGCCATTCCTCCTAGGTCTTGCTGTAATGAAAGATGGGGTTTTCACCATTCTTTAAAAGCAGTGAATCATTTCAATTCTTTCTCTCCTGAAAGCTCTTTCTATCAGATGTATTTTTGATAGAGTTAGAATCATGTCTCTGTTTTCTTGCTAAATGTTCCTATTTATATGTTAAAAAAGCTGGCAGGTTTGCAAGTACTGAAAAAAAACCCTCAAGGGGACAGCATTTTTTAAATGGAATGGGATTCAAAGTGAGAATTCATGAATATGCCTTTGGCTGGCTATGACTGCAATTCTTACAGAGATCTGTGACACTCTTATTCAGCAGAGTCCAGCTGGGAACTGGCGTGTTGTGTCTGTGTAGCCCTTTGCTCTCTGCATCCATAGAGAAGGACGTCAGTCTCCAGCTCCGTGAAGGGGGAGGACATGGGAGCTCTGGTGCAGTTTGGGGAGGGGCTGTAGTTATAGCTGGAGAGTAGGCTCTCTGCAGGGGATCATGAAACCTGGATCACTGGCACGAAACTGGGCTACTCTCAGCCTTTTACTTGGTTCTTGATGAAGAAACTGTGGATTGGGGAAACCTTCCTGAACTCAGTACTAACATACATGTCACTAGAAATCTGTTATGCCATTTGCTGGTTTCTTCTCTTTGAATATTGACTCTACAGAACAGAAATTACCATATTGCACTGTGCATCTTTAATACAGAAAGCAATTATAGTCACTACTGAGTCAAAAACATCTGCCTGAGGGAAGATATTGCTGGTCCGGGCCATGAAGCTGCTGCTGTGAGGTAGAGCATTGATGGTTATTCCAGCACTGTTCTGTTATGTGTCTCAGTTCACTTCTCCTAATCATGCTTCCATCTTACATTTTTTCTACATTCCCATTAGCTGTTGGATGAAAAAGACCTTAGGAGCTGAGAAAAACTACGGTCAGCTGCCACAGATTAGATAAAGTGCTGCAAGGGCTATAAGGTGGTAGGGAAGGTGGCACCAACCAAGATACTGGTCTAAATTTTTTGCCTGATTGAAAGTCACTAAAGCCTAAAAACATACACAAAGATAACTCGTTATTATACTTAATGGACAGTTAGTTGTATTGCATCAGATTTCCTTTATGTTACAGAGTAATTGGACAAAGCAGAGTCTTGCCATACCAACAGGCATCATCTAAAAGCCGGTAAATATTTCTGTATGGAGAGATGGAGGGACCACAGGTGCTTGATTCAGAAAGAGAATTTAAAAAGTGAACGTATGAATAGAGTCAATATGGAGTGGAAGATGAACAAAATAATACATGTAATAGAAAACCAAGGTCTCCTATTTATTTTTGAGCATAGTGGCAAAACAAGGCAATTTGAAATGGAAGTGAAAAGCAGCATATCCTGAGTGGTATATTATTAATGTATGGTATTGATTGGTGCATCAAAATGAAGGATTTAGTAAAAATAAGAGCAAGGAAAAGTCTGTGTATGGATAATGAGAAGATCTAAAACCTGTCAGACAGCACTGGATGACACAAGCCGCGGGAACAAAAGGCAGGGCCTTAGTTAATTGGCAGTAGATTTCTTGTACCTTCATTTTGGCAGTAATCTGAACAGGAGTTTCAGATCATTTCTCTGGTCATGTGTTGCAATGCTGTACAGACAAGCTTAGGCATGATTTTGCTAAAATGCCCAGAAAGACTTTTGTGCATCCACATTTCCAGCTAAAATATGTTTAAGGTGACTTCAATTGCATGTGCTGTGGTGTCAGCTACAGTTGATTTTCACAGCCTAAGCAGTATTAAGGAGCATGAATTTGACAAGAAACAACTGAAAAGGAGTACACTGATTCCTAAGGTAACTCTGCTGATCTTGCTAGAGCTGATCCAAAGTTCAGTTTAGCCTTGACCTGTTCTTCTGTAGTTCTGTTGTGTGTCAGGAGAACTGCTTCTACTTCTGCTGTTCTATCTATCTTTGTTCAAGGTAATAACAAAATAAGTAAAAAAGGGTTCAGGGAATGCTGACAAACATAATTGGATCACAGGAAAACTCTCATATTAAGAGAGATTAATAAGGTTGGGGTTGTTTCTCTTAGAGATGAGACAAATAAAAAGGAGGCAAAATAAAAAGAAATCTGGGAGGATTCATCCACATACCCCTTGTGACCCACTAAAGGGCCTTTAGAGGTCCACAACCATGGCATTGAAGTAAGCTACTGCTACTTGCTGCTCTCTGCCAGCTGGATATGCAGTTGGGCTCTCTGCCCTGTGCCTTTTAAGGTATAAAGGCTAAAAATCATTCATAAAGGGGAGGAGCAGCTGTTGTCCCTGTTTCCCACCCAAGAGAAAATAGGGGGTCACAGAAAATCTGAGCATATTCCAAGTCAAAGGAAAGGGAGATACCTTTCCACATAATACACAAACACCCATGGAACTAGGCAACAAATAGTGTTTGAAAACATTACAGTTTGTAACAAAACTTTACTGGGTTATAAGAGGTGCTGGTAAAGCTGAGTGCAGCTGTGCCGCCTAGGGGATGCTGGATGCTCCAGGGGTGGAAAAGGCTGGCAGTGAGCATGCTTTCCAGGAAAAGGCAAGGCTGAGGTGTCAGAGGCTTCAGCCACACTGGGGAGTCAGCTGCTAGAGTCCAGCCATTATCCTGCATCATCTGCCGAGAGAGTCAGCCTGGCTTATGAGCATTGCCTGTGGTCAGTGCGGACAGCACTATTCACAGAGGGATGAAACTGGGTCAGAGCAAACACAGTTTCTCACACATTTGCAGTAGACAAATAGGCAGCAGAAACAAGTAATCAGTTACCATGGTTCAGTTGGTGTTTAGTAACTCGGGGGTGATGGTGAAATATCACAAGACCAAGTCCTAAAAACATGTCACCTTGTGCCTCTGTATTTCATAGGCAACAACCATCATAACAATCTCTGAGGACTCACCAAACAAGTTCCCTAAGCGGCTGATGATAGTGCTGTACTTTCTCAGTAAATTCAATTTCATGTCAGTGTGCTTTATTGGATGAGTATTTCTTTTTTTCTGCAGGGCTTCAGTAGCAGTGGGGATGGAGACTGCCATGCCCTCGCTTTTTACCATGTGGTTCACTCACAGCACACCTGGGTTTGCTAGCTCTGAGGTTTTGAGACCTCCGACACCAACAAGCCCCAGAAATTGTATAAATGCATCTTTTGTGCCTGGGCTGGCTACTCTGGTGGGTTCGTTACTGCCCAGCAAACACCTACAGACTTGGCTGTCATTTGGAAAATGGGAAGGATCAAGGCAGCTCCTGGGACCTTGCAGAGACCAAGCCCTGGAGATGATAGTGGATCCCTGCTCCCAAGCCTGGTCAGAGATCTGAATCCGTGGGGCTTTTCCTTCTAACTTCTCTTCCTTCCTTAGAGAGTCTTTGAATTCCAGTCTATTCTTCACTTAATATGAAGGGATTTACACTGATCACTCTTGTTAATAGCTGTTAATGGGAATTTTATTCTTGAATCTCCTGTGTTTGGAAGTATCATTTTGTTTTCAGAGCCAATTTTCTTCATGGGAAGAAAAAGTTATCAGACCACCCTCTGCACTTCTTAGATGATGTTATATAGCCCACTCTGGTTAGCTTTTGAAAACTATTTTTAGCTTAACTATGTAGCATAGAGCCTTAGACACAAACCTTGACGGTGCTTATCACTTCAAATACACTACCAACAACCTCCTCCCAAAAGGAGCAGATTGTAGGTGTGTAAAGAACTCCCTTTTTTCTTCCTGCAGAGTCTTCACTTCTGATATCAAAAAGCTTGGCTGCAGCAAGTCCCCCAGCTGCTTCAGCCTGACTCCAGAGATGGCTGAGGCTGCAGGTGAGCTCCCTGCAAAAACTGGGGCAACCCCAAGTTCGAAGTGAAGCAGCTGGAGCTTGATGGGATGCATTCCACAGACACTTCTCCCTTCTTTTTTTTTTTTTAAATTCCCTTTGCTATATTATATTATTGTATTTCTCTTTTGCTTCTCATTTTTCTGACCCAATTAATGTCTTTTCACTTGAAATGATTTGTACAGTCATTAGGATTTGAGGCGAGATAGCAGCTGTAATGTTATAAAAGCTGGGAGACTTTATCCTGTAGCCCTCTGTGAGTACTCCTCTTTGTGCTCACAGAGGCCTTTGTACATGGTAAGCTTACTTAGGGGAGTTTATCTAAGGAATTTTGGGCTGTCACACAGATCTTACAGTTTATGGGGATGATTGGGAGGATTTGGGATGCTTATGTGAAATTGAGTACATATATGTGGGTAAAAATAATAGTAGAATAAAAGAATATGTAAAGTAATAGCCTTTCTAATGCCCCGGGGAAAGTAACAGGTTTATGTATCCTAAAGCACATAGGATGAGCTTTCTGATGACTAGGTATAGGAATGCTTACTTATGCCCCCCATATCACATTGCCTTTTGCTTTTTCTTTTTTTTTTCTTTTAATGCATGTGAAAATCATTTTCAAAGTCAACTCTAAAAATAATAATGTTGTACAACAGCTGCAATATTTTTTCACGTGAGCTTTGAAATTTAATGTTTGTGTATATAGTTAAGAACATATAAGTTTTTCCATCTCAGCCTCTATCTCACATCTGTTGAGCTGATGTCTTGTATATTTGCTCTTTTCTAGAATGAAAGTCACTTGCTTTTAAGCTGGGCAGAAGTTTCTCAAGGACCTTAAGTAGGAAAATGGTAGGAAATATGGTATAATCATCTTTGTTTCTTGTGAGATTTTCCCAATTTGAAGGTTCCTAAGCCACTTTTCAGAATATGGATGCAAAGTTTAAGTTATAAAGGTATCTGGTGAATTATTTTTATAATGGATTTAGAAAACTGCCCTGCATTGCTCCAAGTGAAGAGGGATAGGTAGTCTGGCCATTTAATATTCCTTATTCTGATAGAAGAAGGAAGACAAGTGTAACAATCTGTATTTTATTAAATTCAAAGTTGGTTGAGTTTTCATGTTAATAGGCTTTTAATGATTTTGCATGGGAGAATGTCCTGTTTAAAGAAAGAGAGAACAGCTGTTAAGTTTAAATATAGGAAAAATAATTTAATATAACTCATGTAGCATGGCAGCATATTGAAATTTTTATTGTAACTTGTACTGCCTCAGATGTGAAGTGCCCTAATCTTTACTGTATTCCATACAGTTTAGTACTCAGCTGAAAGACTGATGATGTTGTTAGTGATTGTTTATCTTTAAAACCTTCACTAACAGCATTATTTTGCAGCCCATTTTCAAACTAGGGTACATTTTAGAAATAGACCCTTTATTAGATCACATCATATTGGTTTCTATTCCAGAGGGCAAAAATAAGGTGCTTAAATAACTTAATTTCTGCCTCTGTGGGTGCTTGTACAGGCCACTCTGAGGCTGGTCAGCTGCTGGGCGTGGATGGTGTGGGGGCAGTTGGTTGTGTCTGTTCCCTCTGAGCAGCCACTGCCAAGGCTCTGCTGGGGAGGTGTGGGAAATGGATTTGTAGAGAGTTGGAGAGTTTTCTCATGCAACCCCGCAGCCACTAGAAACAGCTTCTTGCTGTCCTTAGTTCTGCATCACTTGGGAACATACTGATGGATGACAGCACATTTTCCTCTGATCTAGAGACATTTCTGAACCTTACTAATGCTGCCTTTTGCTTCAGCTAAGGGGCAACTAAATTCACTAAAAAGGAAGCACCTAAAATCAGAAGTGCAATAGATAAATGAGTACAAAAAATGATTCAGTTGCTGCCTTGCTCTTGTTCACCCTGTCTTTTGAAATTGTGGTGAAATTCCACACTACACTTTCAGGTGAAGAGCAGAGGGGTCTGTGATTTATGGGCTTTACACAAGGAGGGATTGCTCTCCTAATCCATCAGACGGGTGAACTGCATTGCATTTAGCCAGTTAAAGGTGGATATTGGAGGAAATAGCCCATTAAATTACCATTACCTAGTCCTAGAGAGGTACTCCTGAAGAAACAGATCACAAAAATGCGAAAGAGCAACGAAGTCTCTCTTCAGCTCCTAGTTTTTTGGGTTTGGAAAACAGACAGCAGCAGTGCTTGTCTCTGGGTGAGTCATGCAGCTTAGAGCAAGAACTTTTAAAATCTTCTTATCCATTAGAGAGGGACACGCGTGTTACACCTGCTGTGTGTTATGTGCAGATGCTGTAGAGGACTTTTTCACAATCGAACCCCAAAACGCCTCCTGATAGGCAGGGTCAGACCCAAGCGCAGAGGAGAGGCAGCCTCTGCCCTGGGACAGCCTGCAGCAAGTGCATCTCCCCCCAGCCACCCCTCCCCCAGACCTGGAAGTGAAATGGGGTTGTCCCCTTTCTACTCCTAGTTTTGGTTTTGTGGCGTTTCCAATCCCACAGCAGCTGGGTGGCGCTGGTGCATGGCTCAGTGAAGGCTTCGGGTGGGACAGCAGAGCCAGGCTGGCAGCATGGGGCTGCCTTCCCACCTCCACATTTTTGGTTCTGGGATCACCCTAGCCCTCAGACCTGCTTAGCCTTACCTGGGTCCCTTCAGGGACCCCTTCGCTCATCATCCTAGCGGAAGGTGAATAAAGAAGTTGAATTGCTTTCTTTTCTATCTGTAGGGAAAAAAACCAAAACCCCAAAATATTTATTTGGATTCTGGTTTGGAGACTGGCTTTACAATGAAAAAAATGGGTTGTAATATAAATCCAGCCTTTACAAAACAATGCAAAACAGAACTTCATTTCATGCAGTATCTGTACATCTCATTTTATTTGTAAGCTAAACTATCATTCACAAATGTAAGCTATAGATCAGAAAATATTGCATACATTTGTAAATGGTGTAAATAACCCAGTCATTTGTTTTTTTTTTTCAAACTGCAAGATTCTTTGTGAATTTTGCTTTTTCCCCAATTTAAAATCCTGAAAATTTGTTCAGCTAAATTTGGTGCATTCCTAAGATCCAGATCCAAAACCACTCAAATGTCTCAACTGAAAATTCCTCTCACACTTAAGTTGACAATTGTGAATCTTAAAATCCAACGAGCATCTACGTAGCTTTTTTTACTAATCAATTCAAAAGTGATAGAACTTAAATACACTTCTACAAGTTATACTACCCATATAAGGCTTTTCGTCAAACCTCTCAGCAAGGATAAAACATACTTTTTGACAGATACAGACTACTGAAAATCAGCCTAAAAGTGAAATGGAAACAATCATCAAATCAACTTTTTTGACAACTAAAATTTTTAGTCCTAGCCAGGATCAGCTTTTGGATTGCAATTGGTCTCAAAACATATATCAATGTCACTAAGTGGACAGGATCACATAAAAACTGTATTTTTTTTATTTCCATGAAATTTAGGTCTCAGCTGTTATCTACTCTAAGTTATGGACTTAGATGTGTCTTAGCAGCAATATTTCAGTCTTAGGGCTCTATAGAATTATGTGAATTTTCACACTGTGAGATCTGTAGATTAATGTTTTTTTCCTCATTGACACACTTTCTAAGGAGTTAATATCTGTCACTTTTTTTTTTTTTTGCCTCTTAAACCAATTATTCTAAATTGAAGCTGTTAAGAAAAAATATTCTTTTTCTTGTGAACACACACAAATCCTTACAGAAAGGCTCCTGGCTAAAGTGAGGTATTTCTGATCCAAGCTAGGAGGAAGAGGGAGGGGGAGGAGGAGGGGAAAGAGGAGAGCAGGGAGGAACATTTCTCTTCTTCCTTTCAGCATGGGGGAACGTCCCAGGCCCCTCCCTAAGATTATGAAATCTTTGACTGAAGTCAAGCTTCCCTAGTTTCAAACATGGCAGGAGTGTGCCCAGACGCTGGATGGTAGCTGGGATAAGAATTAACTGGGAAGGACTCACTGAGTTACTTCTAATGAAGTAATTTTTTACTGTCATTTTAGATAATTAGACATTGGCATAGAACCTCAGTCTGTTTTCCTGAATCCCTGGTGGAAAAGCTTTACTCCAGCCCTTTCCAGACTTTTTAATATGTTTGTGGAAACTTCCCAAGGTCTTGGATTTTCCTTTGGTTGCAAGATATATAGGTTTGGACTCTTAGAAACTATCTGGGGAGGGAAGATATTTCTTATTCAGTTCTTGTAACAAAACAAAACAATTTTTTTTCCTTTTTTACTTAATTATAAAGGTTGCTAAGAGATAGATACTTCATTCCTAAAAATTGCTTTTTCATCGAACAGTACAAAATGTTTGTTAGCAGACAAAGCAAGCTGGTCTTTCTGTATTGTAAGGTGCTGCAGAGACCAGGCCAATAAATAGACTGAAAAGAAAAAATGCTGGGAAATGCTTGCTATGAAATTAATTAGATATTTAAATAGGAGGAGCTGATTTCTGTAAAAGCAAGAGAATTTCTGTAAAACCAAGAGTGCTTTTTAATCTTTCATAGTGGTTCAGAGATTCAGTCCTAGAAGTCCTAGTGAAGAAGTCCTAGAGGGCAGCTCAGCAAAAAACACGGACCAGTGCATAAGGCAATATCTGCTTTATCTGCTTTTAAAATACATAGAGACAGCTTCACCTCTATAATGTATTCATCATGAAGCATTAAAAGCACTCTGGCCCCATGTCTTGAGGAACATTAAAGTGTTACAGTTACTGCAGTGCATTGCCTGTCCTGCATAGTGTTATCGCACACTCAGTGTATCTTTTGGGCTTGTAGTCGTGGTATGTTGCAGGGTATTTCTTTATATTTAAATAATCATGGGCCTAATTTTCTGAGAGTGTCAACATGTCTGGCTGAAATGGAATCAATGATACCAAACTCTTTTATACTAGCTTAGGAGCTGGTCCTGTGTGCTAAAAAATAGCCTGATGAGGGTAGGACTGGGTCTATGTACTGAGAAGTTTTGTGACCTACTTCTGCAGCTCTCCTGCTCTTCTGGGAAAGCTCAGCTGGGCTTCTGGTTCTTCATCTCCTTGGTGTCCCCAAAGTCACTAACAAAAGCAAATTCCACCAGAAAGAGAGAGAGAGAGACAGAGAGAGACCACTGCTTCTGCATATATTAATAATACACAGCTCTATAAATGATTAATAAAAGATACCGCTGACTTTGAATTATGGTGTAGTAATTCATGCTTAGCTGTTTAGATGGCTCTCAGCCTTCATCCTGGTGGTGCACAAGGCACCCAGGATGAATGATTATCCTATCATGCAGACTGTTGTTTCTAGTTGCTTAAATTGAGCACTGCACGTATTGGACAGGATCACGCAGCTGATAATAGCCCACCACATGGATGGTCATAATCGGACTGATTAACTTTTAAGATTGCTCAAAGATGCATCTGTGGGAACGGTGTTGGCCACAGATTGTGAGGGCTTCATCCTTTGATGTGCTGGAACCTAGAGCTGGTCCAAAGAAGTGTCTCAACTTGTGATCATATTTAATTTAATCACATGTGCAGATATTCTGGTCAATCCTATGGAGTGCCTAGTACAGAGCAAAGTCCTGTTGCTCCTCTGGTGGTGGATATGTTCATGTTATCATTCTCCAGGTACCCACTCCATGGGAAGCCATTGCACTCTCTGCTGTGCCTCTCTGAGCTCTCCATGACGATTCTGTTAGTGTGAGATCTATCACTAAAAAGCGAATATTAATTTTTTAAAAGCCTTGCAAAAATGAGATTGTATTTAAAACAAACAAACAAAAAAACCCCAAAGTGAGAAGCTGGGCATTAACTGAGTAGCTGGGAGCTGAGTAAGAGAAGTTGCCCATGGGAGATAGAGAACAGGAGCAGAAATACAACGCTGTCTAGTCACCTGCAGACAACTGAGCCATTTCTCCTTTACTTACAGGTGATTCACCACGTCCTAATGTCAGCCAAAATGGATCAGAAGGATGACACCTGAAAAGTGCCAGTTTTTCTCTGTTAATTACAAAGGGATCCTGAGGCGAACTTGCTCAAGTATAGATATTTACCCTCCGGAGCCCTAAAACTTGCAGAGGTCAGGCTTACCTTTCAGATCCCTGTATTCCTTGTTCACTGTAGAATTCAGTTAGGCTGCCAGTACACAGAAGAAGGCCAGAGCATCACTAACAACCTGTTCATCAAATAAATGTGTTAAAATGCTGTAGTGGAGAAGTGACTGCTGATATGGAGTTTGCAGAGGTGTAAAATCCCCATAGAAGCCTTGTCTCTGACTATGGCCTGCAAAGGAGAGGTGGAAAACGTGGTTGGGTTATCCCAGATAGAAGCAAAAATACCAAAGTATTTACATCCACAAGTGAGGCCTCCCTCCTCTTCAGGGGAAAAAATGCGGCCCCAGAAGGAGTTTGGTGCCTTTGTGCTGGTTTCTGAGTGAAGCAAACCTTTGAGGGGAAACAATGCTAATAGAGTCATTGCTTTGGCACATGAGCTCTTCTAGAAAGAAAGCCTGTTAATCCCCTCTATAGTCTCTCTATTTATACACTTAGGCTGCACATAAGCTGGCCAAGTACAAGAACTAAAGCTGAGTAGCAAAATCACTCCTGTGATTGTTGTTCTCATGAGCTGTTATCCCCTTTATTAAGGAGCAGGCTCAGAAAAACCTCTCTTAACGACAATGTTCTGTGAAGAAATGTGATTATCATGCTGATTTAGGTGAAACTTGGCCCTCTGGCTGGACTCTCCCTCTGCCTTCCCTGCCCATTTTCCTTACTGTGCTTTTAAGTGGTGGTGCCATCAGTCAAGCTGGGGAAGAATTCCCTGACCCCAGCCCTGCCTCTTACTTCTTCGGGAGATCAGTATCAACCTACAAGCTAAGTTTGTCTTCCTAGACATTACTACAAGACTTTTATTTATAAAAGTTTTAAAATAAAAAGAAAAAAAAAATCTTGGACTATGCATTTAGTGTCATTTTAGAGGTGGGATCTTCTAGAGGAGGGCAAGGTGTGGGACTGTTCACCAGATTACTGGTGTCCTTTCTGGTATTTCTTTACTTATGATCATTTAGAAATTAATGTGATATTTAATTTGTTTATTTATTATATCTGAAGCTCATTAATAATTGGGATTATCTTTCTGCAGTTTTTGTTTGAGAATAAAAATCCTCACCAATGTCCTATTTCACCAAGACTGAACGGAAATGCACCTTCTTGACCTGGAAGGCAACATAGCCCAGGTTCTTTTGTGTCAGTCAAATTAAAAGAGGAAAAAGATGGCTCTTCTGATCTTTCTGCAAAGTACATTTCCAGAGGCTTTTGGAGAAACTCATCCTTCATTGAAATGCACTTGACTGAGACGATACTTTGAAAATATAGAGTGTAAACTACTCCTCCAGTGGTTTTGTTCGAGAAAAAGGAGCAGGAGGGATTCAACATACTTGGCTATACCAAGCATGGAATGTCTTCTTTGGAAAGCTGTCTGCATCAAGAATAGCTGTGTTGCAGCTTGTGTTCCTGTAATGAAAATTGTTAATAAGATCAGGTTAGACTTATCTGTAAGAATTTTACAAATTTTGACTAAATGTAATTTAATGCCATTAATGTAATGCCGTATGATTGAGGATAATTCATTAGATAACACAGACATAAGGGGCCTATGAACTGAATAATGGAGATTCTTAAAGTAAAGTAGTAAATATCTTTTTCGGACTATGTGTTTACAGTTTTCTAACCCTTCCAGTGTTGGGCAATCAAAAATCTTATCTACAGTATACCCTGACTTTTCAAGTCACAATCCTATTTAAGGCCAGACAACAGGAATAAATGAAATCAATGAAAATAGCCACACATTAATTTGTGGGATTTTTTGTACTCTATAAGCTATTTGTGAAATGAAATTAAGTTACTCTAATAATGGTTTAACTATAGGTAGGCCAGATGAGACTGTTGGTATTTAAAGACAGGGAATGTGTATATTTGAAGAGATGAAACTCCTGTCACACTGGAAAGATAAAGAAAAAATAGGATGATAAGATAGAGTGGAGTTTAGTCTTATGTCTGAGGCTGACTGGAGCCAGATGTTGGGTTTAGATGTGGTGGTTGCTAGATTCTTATGAGCTTTCTGCTGCTGAGACTGCACCAGAATGGGGCAGAGAACAACTGCTCTGATGCTGTTGTGACCATAAGCTACAAAGTACGAGTATAGTCAGTCCTCCTTCTTTTGAAGACCAAGTAAACCCAGAAGCAACAAGAGAAAGCAAAGGTTTGGGAATTTTTGCACAAATGAGACTCATTATGGGATATCTAAGTGGGCAAATTGGGCGTTTCTAATTTTTGCAAAAGCCAGACAAATAAGAGGATGTTTATTAGGTCATATGTACAAATCAGGCACTTCTTAAGCTGGAGGAAAGGAAAACTTCTCCAATTCAGAATTGAGGTTTGGGCATGCTTGTATCTTAATCCAGGGTGAAGAAGAGGGAATTCGGAGAGCCTCTTGGCCACCTTGCTGAATATAGTCCCTTTGAGTTTGGCTGTCTGAACCTACAGATCATCTCTTGCACATTTAATCAGGAATAATCTAGGAAGGTGTTGCACAAAGCTGCTAGCACCCAGGTAGGACCTACAGTAGAAAATATGAGAGAAGAACCACTGGGAATGTCCTGACTCATTATTCTAAGAATTTATTTCTCTATTAAAATATCTATTTAAATATTTCATAAGTTTTTATTTTCCTGAGAATTCATCTTTAATTGGAGAGGGATATCTGAAAAATGGAAGTGGTATTACTGAGCCAGACGTTTGCCAGCATTATTAGTGGCTTTTTGAGAAGCCAGTCGTGAGAACAGGCCTTGCTCTGTCACAGGTCCTTCAACATTCTCCTGGCCAAGCCTTGGTAGATGTTCAGATTCCTCAGGGGGCTTGAATTTGGTCCCCTTCCACTTTCTTTCTGGCCTCACTGATGCATTTTGAAGATGCATATTCACAAGTTAAGACATCATATATTGCTTTCTCCTGCTCTAGCACAAACAAGATTTAATGTTAATCTTCATTTACTCAACAGTGTAAGCTGTATTTAATCTAAGATCTGTTAAATTTAATAGTGATAAATTGAGCACTTTCTTCATGTATGTTCACATTCTGTCTTAGTCTATTATAGATGTGCGGTATAGACGTGAGGCTTTATAAACACAAAAATAATGGCAACAATAAAAAAAGCATTTGCAAACCAAGTAACTACTCTGTGAAGTAATGGAACTTTGAGAGCTGCAGTTCATTCCATGGCCCAGATGATCTAACACATCTGACAGGGCAGGTTTGATCCCCCAGCTTTTGACTGTGTGTTCCTTTAACTCTTGCTCTCGTTCTGGTGGTGTTTGGATCTGTAATGAACCAGGCTGACTCACTTATCCAGAATAAAATTGAATAGATAAAAATGGGGGAATTTTGTCTTGGGTTAATGATTGAATCATCTTCACAAGGAGCCTGAGGAATTCTGTGCATAGTGAAGGTTGATGGAGAGGGGGAATGATGACTCTTAGGTGGTAGAGATCTGTTAGACGCATTTGACTGCCTCTTCCACCTCCCCAGCCAGGACACCAGGACATGGATCTACAAGACTTTAAAGCACTCCAAGTGGGTCTTGCTGTCCTACCCTGCTGTGCTCTGACATGGTGCCCTGCTCTTTCTGTGCACCAGCAGTTGTGTCCACTGGCCCCGTGAAGTGCTGGTAGAAGAATATTCAGTGTTCGTATGATTTCAGGTAGGTCTCTCCCAGTTTTGCATCTTGAGCTGATTCTTCAGGATGTCAAATAAACACAAGTGATAGTTGAAAAATGTGCAGGAAAGCTTGGGGACACAGGATGTGCTTGAACTCTGACAGGGGTGGTTTCGATTACTTGAAGCTGTAGGCTTCAGTGCTACAACAACCGGTTTTCTGCATTTTTGTTTCTCCTTTCCTTGGGTGAATTTGAGAGGCACAGTTACATTTTCTGTAACTGACCAATGTTCCATCTGTACAAAGGCATATGTACACAATGGACCTAACTCTGATATCTGGGTTGCAAAACTCCTTGTACCCACAAGATACTGAGAGTGGACTACCAGAAGGTGAATCTATCTAAAGAACAAAGGTACATTATTAATTTTAATAAGATCATACACAGACATGACAACCAAAACCCAAATCACCAACTCATGTTTGCTCACCAAAAATATCTGCAGCTGATCTGAAGAATTTGATGAGGTACAGAAATCAGCAAATAATTTGTCATAGACTCTGACAAGACTAAATCAGATTGTAAGAAATTGATGGACCTGTATTTCCAGGCTAATCTATGTGTCAAGTGCAGTGTTGTGGAAAAGTTTCAGCACCGTTCCCATACGTTCCATAGATTATACTTTACCTGCTTGGTACTTCGGGCATACTTTTGTAGTAAGGTCTCTGTACTTGGCTGAGTTTGCGGTGTAGGTGATACCTTGGTGAACTATGCACACCTTCTGTGTGCCTGGGACTGCTAAAGGCCATTGGAGAACTAGAGCAGACATTGTCTCTGATTTAGCAGTAGAACCTGTTTTGTTTTCATTACTAGGTCTCAGGTCCTGAAGACAGCCCAAATCCTCCAGCACAGGAGCTTTCAGTAAGACATTGTTTGTTCTGCTAGACTGCCAATAGGATGTCATTACTTTAACTGCAAGATAAGAAAGGATTTGTTAATGGCTCCTCTTGGGGGATGGTGGTATTTTTTTCCACTTATAGATCACTGGGAAAAAAATACAGGAGCAGGCTGACAAGAAAAGCAAATCAGTTTAGCACTTTTTTTTTTTTTTTTNTTTCTCAGTAAAAGCTTTAATTTATGGAAAACACAAATTCGGCCTTTTTTTTATTTGTAGTCATGTGAAAAAAACAGTGCATATACCTTTTTAAGAGAGAAAAAGAAATGCTTTAGTGTCTTTTAAAAAGAAAGCTGCTGTCAGCAGTAACAGGTCTATAACCTGTCATTAATCTGGAGGTGCAGTACTCCAGGAGAGGCGGATCAGTTTTTGCCTTTCCCAGGTCTAAGTAAGTGGTTACTAATTAACAGCAGATATGGCACGAAGTTTTCAGTCCTTGCTTTGTAGTAGCTGTCAGTGCTGTAACTTGGGGGCTGCACGGCTGTGCATGGGGCTGCTGTTGCCCTCACCCTGCAACCTCTGCCTCTGGCCAAAACCTCCTGCAAATACCGTCGTCTAGTTTCACCTCTGTCCCAGGCTGCACAGCTGGCTCCTGCAGGTTGCTGTCATGGAACTCCCTCATTGTCCTGGGACTTTCAGAGTCCAGATGACATTTTGGCAATCTCTGATAGAACAGTGTCATATTTTTTGCAAAACCACATTTAGCACAATGATAAAGGGCCTGATCCTGTGAGTTTTTAGCCATCTATATAACCTTCTATATAGTTAAAGATATGAGCACACAGACAGCATGTCTGAACTTGGAAAATTCACTTGGATTCAGGTGAAGCCTGAGCTCAAAGCACAATAGCTACACCTGAATAGGGATATTCAGAGGACACAGAGCAGGTGCCAAGACCAGACCTACTTGTTTGCAGTTATGCAGGGGATTCTTAAAGGCACAACCCTGCCCATTCATCTGTGTAACCAGCTTACGTGGACAGGCAAGTTCCTCTTTTTTAAACTCATTAAAATAATTTGGCTGTGTTTTGGTAGATTTTTTGGGCCAGAGCCTTCCCTGAAGCTGGGCTACCTCTCCCACCATCTCATCTCTACTTCCCATCCTGCATGACCCTCTGTCAGGCTGCCCATGTGACCATAGCCATGCATGCCAGCACAGCCACCTGTGCCAGCACGGCCAGCTGTGCCAGCACATCAATCCATGTGGCTGCATTCCCCTGCCCAGTGGACAGCTGCACAAACAGAGGGGTTGGCAGGAGGCAGCTCCAGGGTGGCAGGGAGAAGGCAGACCCCCTGCCTCCTTATGCTGGCATGGCTGCCAAAGTATTTTCACAGGACAAGTACTCTTAACCCCTGGCAACCTGGGTGCTCTGAGCTCTATAAAACCTCAAGCACCCTCAATCCTCAGTGGAGGGGATGGATGTTCAGGACTGAATACCAGGCTGAGGGTGTTGGTCACAATTGGCTTGCCTGGCTCCAGCAAGCAAAGATCCTGCAGTGCCCATCCAGAGAGGCTCACAAGTTACTGCTCACTCTGAGCAGCCAGACAGGTTTAGAGCATGACTGCATAAATGAGCACAGTATGGCTGTAACAGGAGACCAAGTGAGATGCCAGAGAATGGGAGGTAAGGCGATAGCTGCAGGTACCTGTGGCTCCCAGCGCAGCTTATTTAGGCACTTGTGGGCATCACAATTTCTCAAAAAGCTGAGAAATTATGTGAGAGGCTTACATGAATACTATACAAATACCTAACATTGCCTGCCCTGATATTACATTAATGCTATCAGAGTTGGTTGTAATTTCTATTGTGTCGCACAATTTGAGTTTCTCCCCCCACCATATCTTCCTCCCAACTCTCTCTTCATATGCTAGAGGTAGCTTTTTGGTGTCCTGGCCTGTGCATGCTGCATGGTGAAATGCAGTGGGATTTTCTCCTTGGTTCTGTATTGTGTACTTTTTCTTCTTTTTCTTTCTCTTCAGCATTTAGCATATTACCATAGCCTACATATTTTTAGAGCACAGTATATCTTCATACAGTTGATATAATTACTGACTGATTAATTTGTAACTTTATTCTCAGCAATTAGCATTGCTTTACAGTATGTATCAAAGAATGCAGCAGAAATTGTAGAAAGCAATTTTAAAGGACTCTTGTTTTGATGCACTTCCAGCTTGTAAAAAACCCCCACTTTCTTCAACTTTCCTAAAAATAATATTTTACTATTATCTGGCTATTAAAACACATTATTTTCTTATGGGGAAATTAGTGCCCCAAGCTGTGTTGAGGTTGTTTATGACAAACTACATCCATATGTTTTCAGTGTTTTGCATACCTGCTACTGATGCATGCTTGAGGTCCACAAAGATGCAAATAAAAAAAAACTTGCAGCCACCACACTTGCTCCCCTGTATTGGAAAAGCAGCCTTATGTAATAGACTGGAAATGACAGGTAGGCATACCAGAGAAAAATCTAGGCTTGGTGTGAATTGCTGATACCTTTGCTGACATCTCTGGTGATGCGCAGGCAGAGCACACTAACAGGGTTGGGTGTTCCAGGTGGGGCAGAACACAGTGTGCTTTCATCTGATATATACTGACTATCCAAAATAAGTGCAGTTCATCTGCTCTGTGACAGAATGAATTACATTCTAGCATCACCAGAAATAAAATGCTATGTTTGACTATTTGTATATTAAGTAGAAAAATAACTAAAATCTGTTGTTTGAATAGTTTTAAATGTATAAGTCAATGTAAAACTGCACAATCCTCATATGGATTTGGGCTATGATGATACTTTATCTTTCTGCTTGTAGGACAAGAATCCTTATTATGCATTATTCTAAAGTTTTTCCGTTCTTGCTCTGGGAAAGCCAAATCAAAGCAAGAGTGGCAGGGCCATGTGGGTACGGCATCGGTGAGAAATATAGCCCTTAGTCAGCAGAAAACAAGTCAGAAGTGTTAGTATTTCTGCTTCTACAGGTGTCATAGAGATGCTGAAAGCAGATCCTGAGAATCTCTATGTGAAATAAAACCAACACACAGCAGTGCAAAGGAGGTCTCTATTTAAAAGTACCCTCTAGCCTTTCTGTTCTCTATGTCTTAGGAAAGGATTTCCCTGAAGCAGAGAGAAGGACCTAGAGCAGAACCAGAAGAGAACTGATGGTTAGATGGCAGGGAGAGACAGAGTGGACTGCCTGGAGGTGGGAGCATCCTGGACTCGATCCAGATGAAGAAATAAATGATGACTCTGAAACATAACACAGGGTTTATCATGACAGGAGTGAAAGGTTATAAAGATCTAAACTGTTTATTTGTGTGAGAACATAATGGTCCTTGTCATCGACGTGATGTTGAAAGGAATGACTTCCATCTAGGGGATGCAGAAAAACACAAGAGATAAATTTCAGCACAAGTAACAATTTAATGGAATAAGATTGAAAAAGAACAGGGATATGGAAATTAGACAGGGATGACACTGTAATAATGTAAGTGTAGCATTTGGCAGCAGCAGTATCATTCAAGGAAAAACCAACAACACTAGTCAACATCAGATGTATTGATATTTTAAAATAGACTTTATTTAATGACAATAAATATAAAGAAATCTTAATATTCAGAAACTAATTGCAAACATTCTTAGAAAAAATACAAAAAATACATTCTTACACCTGAATTTTGTTGACATACGCAGAGTCTAAAACAGTCGTGATACTCTGTAATTTATGATGCTTGTTAAGACAATGAAACAATCACTGGTCCAAATTCACCCTGACTTCAATAGATCTGTACAAAGTACGAGTTTGGCCTACATACCAAGTGTAGAAAAAAGGTAAAATGGATTCAGAGTTTAAAACAAACCCTGATTTTCCTTTCAAGCAGATCTTTAATAAAGTGATCAAGCCTAAAAAAAAAAAAAATTACAAATATTCATACATTGGCAACTGGCCCCCAGCATTTTGTTCTTATGCTTCCACAGAGCTTCCTGCGTGCAAGCAGAGCACATTTCAGCAGCTGGAGGTAGAGGCTTCAGAAACTGCACAGCTCAAATCAAACTAATAAAATGCAATTATTAGGCACTGTGTTGGCTTTCATCTTCTTTCTCTCATTCAGAACTCTGCTGTTAATAACACTGGGCACGTGGTAAACTGAACTGAATTCCTCACGTAATGTCTTCTGAAATGAAATGTTACAGCTACACTAGCAAGGAACGTGGCATTTCAGAAGCAAATCACTAGAGCAAAAAGTTAATGTTGGCTAGGTGATGCCCATGCAGAGCTCACCACTCTCTTCAGCCCAGCTCTGGTTTCAGCTCTGCAGACTAAGTGCCTGTCAGCAACCATTATGTGTGTATCTAAAAGCCAGCTTCTGGGTCAGTTTGAACCAAAAGGAACTCAGTCCATGTGTGCCCAGACTAGTCTGTGGTGTCTCCCAGAAAATGGAGACAAGTGGAAGACAGGTTTCAAAAGCACATTTGTCATCTGAACAAAAAAGATTACATAGAAATACACTCAGGGCTGATCAGGATTTTATTATGGGAGGAGCCCAAGCCATAGGCACATAGGCTTTGCTGATGTAACAGGTTTTTAAATTGTTATTTTAAAGGCAGGAATATAAACTCTTTATGACACTGAGGGCTAACTTCCCCTTCAGGAAATTATGCCAACTGTAGGAAGAAATAACTTGGAGAGTCCCCAGGTATCAAACAAGGAGCAAAAGTCTAGGCACTCCTGAAAATCAGCCTTAAGCTCTGCCACTGCTCACAGTATGACAATTAGTTTGTTTCCTAGTCTCTTTAACTCTCAAAGAGCTTCCTTAAGACCAAATAATTACCTGAAATGGTCCATTTTGAACTGCATTTTCTCCCCTTTATCACAGGATGCTTTCTTACCTGCCCCAGGTCTCTAACACCACACCTGGAAAAGTATTTAAGGCACACTGTGCTGTGATCACTGATGAGGGAATAAAAATGGCATCTCTCATCTGAAGACAACTCAAATGAGAAAGGTCCAGTTGAAAGTTAAAATCAAAAGATCCAAGTATGAAAGGAGCTGACTGTCCTTTCCAACCCAACTCATTTTGCACAGGGAAATCCTGAGTACTTCACTAAAATTGTTCCTTGAAACAGATTTTTGACAAAACTTTGTTTTAACTGAAAGTTTGGTATATTATGCAGTGACAGGACCAGAGGCAGTGGGCACAAACTGAAACACTTTTTCACTGTGAGGGTAACTGAGCAGTGGCACAGGTAGAGTCTCCATCCCTGGAAATATACAAAAAAAGAGAAGACCAGCCTTGCTGAACAGAGAGCTTTGGCTGAAACTTAGGTGATAAAGGAGAGCTGATGACCTTTGGAAGAAGGGGCAGACAGCTCAGGAAGACTAATGCTATGAGGTTATGCAGGGAGAAAATCAGAAGGGCCAGAGCCCAACTAGAACTTAATCTGGCTACTGCTTCAAAAGATAATAATAATGTTTCTATAAACATATTAGAGACAAAAGGAGGGCTAAGGAGACCCTTGATCCTTTACTGGATGTGGTGGAAAACACATAGACAAAGGATGAGGAAAAGGCTGAGGTAATCAATGCCTTCTTTGCCTCAGTCTTAAGTAGTTCCAGTTGTTCTCTGAGTACCCAGCCCCCTGAGGTGGGAGACAGGGGCAGGGAGCAGAATGAATCCCTCATAATCCAAGGGGAAATGGTCAGTGACCTGCTACACCACTTACACAGACACAAGTCCCTGGGGCTGAAAGGCTGCTGATCTGCTCACAGCTTGGGCAGACCTGTTGTTCGCTAGATGAAAAACTGGCTGGATGGCCGGGCTGAGAGAGTGGTATTTTAAAGACATGTAGATATGGCACTCAGGGACATGCTTTAGTTGCGGACTTGGCAGTGTCAGGTTAATGGCTGGACTTGATGATCTTAAAGGTCTTTTTCAGTCTGAATGATCTTTTGATTCTGTAGGGTTTGCTTCAAAAAACAGGCTTGAGTTACATGGCACTCAGTATTTGGAGATTTTTCTGCAAAATTCATATGTTTAATTCTTTCTGATTGTTGACTGGATAAAATACATCTTCTAATTGCTAGTTTCTGTAAACGGAGTGCATATGTAAAAAAGCTACATGAATAATCTGCCTAAAAATTCTGCATATCTATTGCATTTAAGAGTACAAAATTACAAACATAAAGTAATCACCCAGTTTACAGAGTACAGGCATATCTTGCTTTTTTAAAAAGGTTTTGGTTTTCATGATTTATATAAATTGGTCCATGAAAACTGTTAAAAGAGAAAGCAAGTTAATAATCTGGAACATCATGCTTCAGGCACAAAATAGCCCTCCACATACATGCCTAATCTGTAATTCCCTAATTCCCCGTTTGCAGCTGGAGCCAAAACAAGCAAGCAGACCTGCAGCCTGATTTGAAGATGACTGATGGCTGTAGTTCATGCCTCCACACCTCTGACATCCTTCCGTATTAATTAAAGCTTCATAGGATGGTTAAGGCCTATTAAATGGTTTATTCCAATCTCTGGTCTCAATAGATTCATAGTCTTGTCAGAATTCACTTTATTACGCAATGTTGTATCAAAATGTTCAGCTGCACATTCGTCCTATGTCAAAACCTCAGGGAAGAGCATGTTCTGGTGTGAGAGAAATGCAAAAGACAGCCCTCCACAAATATTGATTTAGTATGTAAAAAGACTTTTAACACTTATTGCTTTTACAGGTGAGACCTTCAAGGCTATGAGCATTTAGCTCAGAGTGGGCAAGTGAACTAAGGAAAGTACATTGACTGGGGAAAGATAAAATGCCTGAGTTTTCTACTCACTTGGAGTGCTGTAAGGTCAGTTTGTATGCATTGATTCCAAAGGCAATTCTCCTGTTTACACAAAGACTGATGAACAGGATGGGCTTACAGTCCTGTTGCTTTTTGTGATCCAAGTCTGTGATTAATTG
The DNA here is from genome assembly GCA_013397075.1 of Rhabdornis inornatus. Taxonomy (NCBI): domain Eukaryota; kingdom Metazoa; phylum Chordata; class Aves; order Passeriformes; family Rhabdornithidae; genus Rhabdornis; species Rhabdornis inornatus. The sequence continues at coordinate 83,453 of VWZS01002818.1, forward strand.
AAATGTCTTGTTATCCATTTAAGTCTCAGTATGCCTAGCTAATTCAGAGTAGCAAACCACACTTAGTATGTCAATTCCAATGGCTTAACAATGGGATTTTGAACTGCATTTTCTTTCTTTTTCCTTCATGTTTGGCTTTTCCTCTTCATTTTATAGCTGAGGTTTGCATTAGCAAGCAATCAAAACTCCTTCATTAGATGTGATGATATTCTTAGAGCAAATCATTCATGTTCTTTAGGTTTTATTCAAGTCAGACTAGTTACCTAATGGCTGATGCCTAAAAAAGTAGAAAGCAGCCTAGGTGTTTGGGAATTAATCTTCATCTTCTTAAGAGGATAAATAAATTTCACCTTAATCTTTTTTTTTTTTTTTTAAATATGTCCTGAAAAGCTGTTCAAAAAAATGATAACTCTTATCTGCGTTGCAGCGGTTGCATTTGTCCAAGGGATGCTGGTAAATGAGAATGTAAGAGTTGAAAGAAACAATGTTTCATAAATCCAAAGTGCTTGATAGCGATTGGTAATATTTGGATAGGTATTAGTTGTCCAGGTACTGTTATACCACATGAAAAAGTACTTATTCATCTTTAGGTCGGAAAGTGCTGTCTGCTCCTTTGATGATTTTGTCGGCTATTTTCCCTATGTTTTTTGTCACACCTTTGAGATTATTCTCGTGTAATAGTTTCTGTGTGAGGTATTTCTCTCGTTTGACCTTGCTCTTGGTCTTTTGTGATACATCCGGAATTATATATGAAATAATAAACTTCACAAAGTATATGACATGCTGGGAAAGGTGAAAATGAAAAAATGTCAGTCAGGCTGAACAGGACATTATTATGATTATAAATGAAATGTCACTTTTCAGTCTTAAGACTCTTAGCTGATTCACAACCAGTATCTAACATCGTAGAAAAAGATTTTTAAAAGATATGACTAATAAGATAATTATCTGATAAACAAGAATTTCTGATTTTCCAATCCTGATTTGAGCAAGGACTTCTCTGCCTGCTTTAGGGAAATCCACTGGTACATAGTGCTTCCCTCCCACATGGAAACACTGGTTATAGTTTCCTATAAGATTTTTTAGGTTTCTTCAAATGACTCTGGGGCAATTACTTTTCTCTGATACAGGAAATCTGCTCTAACCAGTCTCTGATTACTTCAGTAGTCCCAGGATCAGGCCCTAAATACATTTTATAATTAAATAAAATACTCCAATATCTCTCTCTTTTCATCTTGGACTGATTCCCATCTTTCATAAGCCCAGGCTGTAGCTGCAGAGGAAGGAGCAATTGCTTTTTGATGATCACCTAGAGACTCACTTCTTACAGTGACTGTCTTTATAGACTTCACTCTGCCACGTATTTTACCTGTATTATGTACATGTATTATGTGCAGGTATCATATTATGCGTTCAGGACTCTGTGTGCAAACTTCCTCCTAAGTGCATGTATTCTATTTCTGCTATTAAAAATTATTCTACAGTTCTTGAGAAAAGAGGCTGCAGATATGTGGGGCAATCGTCAGCTGATGTCATGATTTCAGGGAATTCTTTTTCTAATGTTGCTGCTGTTAATTTACATCTCCCAAGTTCTTGCTCATGCTAGCACACATCACCAACTCTTGTAGCTGTGCCTGGACCGAATGCCTCTGAAGGATTTTCTGAAGGGAGGGAAGAGACTAAATAAGCAATACTCAACCCCCCATACACTGACCTCCATGACAATGATGAAAGCCAGCTTGGCTGCAATGACATGCCAGTAGTATATGTTGTGCTCATATTGGTGCTGGTGACCAGGAGGGTAGCGGAGATCTCGGTATCTGAAAGCAATGCAGGAAAGTCAGGAGCTGTTCCCTGGCATCTCTGCAGTACGGCACTGTGGCCAGAGGATGGAGCACGACATGGCCCTGCTTAATGTGTCCCGGAACAGTTAGCTCGGGGAATTGCTGTGATGGGTAAAATCATATCTGCAAGATAAGCCATATTTGGCCGAAATGTAGTATTTTTGCCATTTTACTGATAAAATTTTTAAGGTGCTTTTTTTGGAAAACTATCAGCTAGGAGAAAGCCAAATTAAAATAAGAATTTTCTGAGTAGCTCAAACTTATGAGTGAATATTTCCACTCCATTCTGCCATTCAAAATAAGCTAGGTTTTCCTGTGTTTTACGTGACATTGTTAACTGAACTAGATGGCTTAGATATAAAAACCATTATTTTGGTAATTGGAAATGACAAATGCTTCTTTGACACTTGCCTGCATATCGTTTGGTTTCCAAACCAAGGGGAAAAAGGCTTGCTTGCATTCTTGAAGTCTGATATATTGAAGACAGAAAGTGTGCTGTTTATATAGCCCTTCATAGTGTGACTGCTATGACTCCCGTAAGGAGGGACTGAAAAGGACCAGTAATAAACCAGACGAGGAATCATGTCAGATGTAAAAGCAATGATCATAGCCTGCATTTCAGAAAGAGAAGACAAAAAAGCAGAGCAGCATTAAAGAAACAAGCTTTAATATGCATTCCTTTGCCATATACTTATCATCTCAAAAGTTAGCATATAAGCTAAAAATAGAAAATATGTTCTTTTCTTGTCAGTGGTTGTTCATTCTGTAAATGAGCATATAGTCTCTCATGGGCACAAAACAATGCCTTTCTGGCATGTGCTCTCTGTACAGTTTCTAAATTATGCTAGCTCTGCTGAATGCCTTAAAACAATTATACTGTAAGACACTTCTTTCATGTGCATGCAGAGGAGATCAGCAAATGTGCTTCTTATGAGTACTTACGAGATGCTTAAAGAAATTCTGCCTAAAGAAACTAATGGAAACAACAGAAGAGTTCTTCAGTAATAGAAAATTAAATGTCATCAGGTTCTCTGATGTCTGAGTAAAGGTATTAAATAAATTAGATATATAACTGATCCATCTCTGGTCCTAGAAACATCCCACCCTTTCTGAGGTGCTAGCCAGCCCAAACTCATCTTGGTATTTGCTGCCTCCTACTATAGTGTAGTACATGTGGAAACTGCTCTTGATGACAAGATAATTTTTTTAGTAGCAGCTGCATAGTGCTGTTTTATATGATGTGACCATTTGTTTTTATCTTGCTCCCAAAAGAGTCCCTGTCCTACTCAATCTGCTAGTCACAAACTGAGTAGGAAATATGATCTGTGGGTTTGTTGTGGGAAGTCTTTTCTAAACTCATGAACTTCCCAAAACATCCTATTCTGGACGACAGGTTAACTATGTTTAATCCAATTTCCTCCCCTGCTACTGCAAGTTCAAAAGTTTTCCCTGTAAGGAAGACTTTCCACTCGCAAGATCTGCAGCTGAGTATTTAGCAAGAGGCTGCCCAGCCAACTCATGACAACAGGCATCTCTGGTGCCCAGCACCTGGGAAGGAGTGACCAACTGCACTCCAAGACTGAAAGAGAAGTGTTTTGTCCCACACCAGGATAAAAATACCCACTTGACAACATGGACGGAAAGAACCAGGGCAGAGACATGGAGGAGAGAAGAGGGAAGTAGGGATCTGGTGAGACTGGGGGAAGGAGGCAGAGATGTATAAAAGAGGCAGAAAAAACTATAGGAAAATTTTGGGACAGAGTTAGGGGCAAAGTCAAGCAGTAATGGGTAACAGAGGAGCATAAAAACTGGTTAATATCTGCATTTCATTCCCTGTCATTCCAGTCTGCAATTCATGAGGTCTGGATTTCCTTATTTTGGTGACATGGGACAAAAAATTTCTATTTTTGTGCAGCATTCCCAGCCAGAGAATCCCAGCCTGAGGAGATATTTGTAAAATTTGTGGAAAAAGGGAAGGAGAGAGAGGAGAAAAGGAGAAAAAAAGAGTGCATACCTCTTCTACAGTTCCTTGAACAATGCTTTGGTGGCAGTGCTAGCTAAAACAACCTCCTGCCTCTGCTTCTAGCAGTTGACTTGTGCTCTGTGCTGGCTTGGCCATTCCGGTCCCCATGCAGTAGATCAGATAACATTGCTGATCTGACTGGGAATCACCACTGGATCCTTTCTTTGATCTGATTCATCAGTGCTGGTGCCAGCACAACGCAAGAGACAGCACTGAGGGGGAAAGACAGGGAAGGGAAAGAGCAGGGAGTTGAAAAGGGGGCAAGAACCACCCTAACTCAAGTGGCACCTCTGCCAAATGGTGAATGATATCCTAGTGTCTTACCTATAGAGTTGGCTTACTTTGAAGAACCTGAGAAGCTAAACTGTAGTTAAGATAAACTGTAGTTAAGATAAAAGTTGCAGGAACAATCCTTTTGAGACTGTAGTCCAAGATCTGTATTTAGTTCTCCAGAATATTGTTACAAATGAGTTCAGTTGAGAGAAAGTTCGGCTGATGAGAGATAAGAGGGAGGCATCCTAGGTCTAAAACTCTTTGAAAATGTTCAAGGATAAGGTGTTTTTCTTGTACTGCACTTTAGCTCAAATCAAATGTAGCTGGCATGCACTTTTAAATACTGTTTTTAAGCATTACATGCCAGCGTGAAATGAAGTGAAAATTATGTGTTGTTTATATTTACATGCTGAGTAGGTGTTTCTGACTGACAAGAAGTATATATTACTGTGTCTTGCAGTTGCAGGGAGACGACCTCGCAGCTAAATTACTCTGTTTTTAACTCTGAAGTAGAGTTAAAAGTAGCATGTTTGTAGTCTGAATTACAAGCATAGAAAATTTTTGTTAAATAATCTTTCTTTCTGTTCATTAGCTCATCTAGTCAGACCATAAATGAATTAATATCAACAGTAAGGCAAAAAAATTTCTTCTCCCTTTGGACCAAATGAGTTTGATGCTGCTTCTTTGTATCAGAAAGATGCTGGAATAGGGTATTTACAGAGCTTGATATACTTGATCTTACTGAATCTTTTTTGCAAGGTCCCAGGTCTCTCATCATGCTAAATCTGAACCTTGTCTCACTCTCCTCCCTCTTTCAGAATGATCTCCAGATGTGCTCCAGAGAGCTTCAAGGACAGAAATACGAGAGCTAATCCTACGGCATCCTCTCAAAGGAAAAACTTTTTTCCTCTTGAATTATGGGCTGCATTTCAGAGTATTGCACTGGAGAATTACAAACAAACAGCACATTCTTCGTTTACCAAGCTTTACTGCACATAATTTTCCATTTATACCATAACTAACTAAAATCAGTCTTCAAATCAACAACAGATGCAATAGCAAGTCCAGTGCCTCACAGCAACTCTCAAAACTGGTAGCTTTGTGCAAAAGTTGCTTGCAAGAGCTAGCAGCTGCTACAAAGGTAACATGCATGAAGGAGAAGACGATACACTACCCAAGTATAATCAGCTGTAACAAGTCATGTAGAAGAGAAGAAACACTTTCTGTGTACTAAGGTAAAATCAAGGCAGGGTTGGTAAAGGAAAGACTGATGACTTGGATCAGTTCCTGATGTCAAACAAGAAAAGAAACACCCTTAAAGGAGGGAAATGGCTTCTAGCATTTGCTCAAGCACATGGCTTTATGGCCCACACTTCATTAGGAATAAATAGCAACGTCTTTGAGGTCCTCACATCACGTGCAGCAGGACTGTTTGAACGTGACACTTTCTGGAGCTGAGCCCCTGGCGTGCCAGCAGCCCCACGGAGGTGAGCAGCTGATGCCCTGTTCGCACTGACATCAGCTCCAGAAAGCAGGGCACAAACACATCCCTAACAGAAGCCTACACATGGCCAAGTCAACATGAGGTCACCAAAGCCATTTTAACTCTGCCCTGAATACCATGAGAACTGTGATAAGGTACAATATGTTAAAGTAACCTTAAGATACATGCTCAACTTCTAGTTTCATATCGGTATTACAAGATCCAGCTGGATTGACTAGGAAATATGGATATTTTATCCAATAGCATAATGTTTTTGGATCTCTCTGATAACAGAAGAAAACCTTGTTGAGGCAACCTTGTTGAGAAAGGCTATTCCCCATGGATAGTCTGTGGTGTTATTGTCCCTGCAGAAGAAACCAGTGGTCATTGCTCCTTTTAAAAATGGCCAGCAGCAAGAATTTTCTGTAGGTTAATACATAATAGCTACTGTTTAAGAATAAGCAATCAAATACACCGCAGTGACAAATAACAATGGCTTATTTTTCTTCCCACAATGCAGCTAACAAATAAAATATTGGTGAATTGATACAAAAATGTGAAAGGTCTGAGTTTCATTGTTAGAAGTATATTAATCAGATTTTTTTTCTTATTTTCAGGAAACTCTCTTAAAATCCAGTTTCTTTGTTGTCTACTTAAAAAAATTAAGTACAACTGAAGAAGAGATTAGTGTCCAAATTCTCAGAATATTAATTCTGATCTGCTATTTTGAGCACACAAGGTATTTTTAAGTACTGGATTTCTTAAGCTGAATTTCTGTTTTAAGAAGGTGTGCCTTAAGGATCATTTCAGTTGCATTGCCACACACAGAATTCTTACATTTGGATGTAGCACCTGCAGTGAAGGCATTCTATCTTTTGCAGCTGTTGGCACCGTACTTACATTGGTGACCACGGCCAAAATTGCTATGCCTTGCAGGATGGGTTGCCAGGCACCAATGTCTTGTGCCTTCTGTGGAACCATGCGCCTGAATTGGGTTGTCAGCTTCCATGCATCCAACCGGATCTCCAACATGTTGTTAATAAGAGCCAGGAGAGGAGCCAGGGGGAATGACGCCACAAACAGGGTCACAAAGCCAAACTGTATCACTGTGAAAGGGAGAGGTTACATGCATTGATGAGGCTTTCACTTACTGGAGATAAGCAAGTGTAGGTATGTATAGTTTGTATACTCCAAATTCAGATGGGAGAAACAAGAAAGAGTAGCTGGGTTCCTAGTGAATCTTCTGGATGAGAAAACAGTAGTACAACACTACTGGAAAAACCTGCTAGGTGAAGGGGACAAGAAAATACTACAAATCACAACACAGCATGAGGAACTATTCTGGGTATTCAAATACCCATTTTTTTCTGATGTCTTTATCATGAAGACCTGGAAATCTCATGACTATCTGCATCCATACTGAACTGGAAGGCCCAAACCAACAATCATCTTATTGCTGTCTGGGTACTACCTTAAGTACACTGACAATGTTATCACAAAATGGATGGTGGCAACAAACCAGCCATGGCCTGCCAGCTCCCAAGTTATCAGCAAGGAGTCCTGGTGACTGCAGACCTCCAGCAGAGCAGTCTGACACACGGCTCTGCTATGATGCCTAAGGGGGGGGAAATGATGCCTTGGGTTTTAGCTTTTATATTTTTCAGATTCTCTGCTGCTTGGTGTGTGACTCTGAAACTTCATATTAGGTGTTAGTAAGTTCTCTTCACAGGGTAGTTAGACAAAACAATCCCTTCTTAGCTAGAGAATCAAGGACAACTGGTACCCAGAAAGCAAAAACAATGGCAAAGGGAAAGGGGCAAGCCAGGGGGCTGAAACTTCATAGCCTGGGGCTGTGGTTGGATAATTGACCTCAATATGGAGATGAACCAAAACTTATAAAAGTGTAAAACTCATGATCGGGTTCCATCTTGGATTTGATTTGGGTGTAGCTCCGGCCAGGCTCTTGCACTGCCCAAAGTGTATCCTCTCAATAAATACTTATTTTATTCATTTTGCTCTGTCTAGTCTCTGTTCCAGGTCAGCCTTTCCAGGCATCAGCTATGCAACACCAGAACGTGACAGGGCTCTGACTTCTGAATGCATTTCTCACAGGATTAGGCAAGGAAGCAGTAGTACTCCTCCTTGTACAATCACATGCTGTTTCCTAGTTATAAAATGGATTAAGGCTTAACTACTTAATAAAAGCTTGTAAAACCATCTGTAATAACTCAATCAAACTTGTCCCAGAAAACATGGCTGTCTCCTCTGTCCACCATGTTAAGCATTGCTTGCATGAAGATTTTCTTTAGAACATGTCTGTATTTAGAACATGCAGTGGTAGTGAATCCAGACTAAATTGTTCCTTACCCATTTCAAGATACTCATAAAATAGTCCAAGTTTTCCAATGGGTTGGAGGTGGTAGTCATGCTCCCAACGTGGAACAACTTTTTCTGATCTAGCAGCTGTGGAGTATCTTCCAATTAGATTCTTGACCAAACTATCAGACAGAGAAAAAAAGAACACTAACATTGGTAAAAGAACCTAAAAAGTTGAGTAAATGAAAAAAATAATTGGCATTTCTACTGTTATAGGTTTAAACAATGGATTTATTTATTTCTGAATTATTCAAAACTTCCTTCCTTCCTTTTATTGCCTTATCCTAAAAGTGGGTTTTTACAAACTATAAATAAGAGTGTAAATGGGCAATATACCAGAATCATAGTGATTTATGTTTACTAAATGAGTTAAAATAGTAACTTATACATGCCTTTTAAAAACTCAATGTATAACAACAAATCATTCCAATGAGTACTAAGCAAGTCTTCAGTTTAATATTCTCATAGCTTCTACTACCTCAGTTTTGAATATTCAATCTGAAACACATCGAATTTGACTTGCAGAGGAAGGAAGAATTTCTGATTAGAATTAAAATCAGTTAAAAAAACAGAGACAGGAGCCCAGACTACCAGACCAAAAGAGACTCTGAGGACAAGTCCGATTCTTTCAGAATACAATACGCACTTACCAAACTCAGTGACCCAGTGCCTGATGGCATCAAGCAAAACAGTATTTTTGAAATATGAAAGAGCAGATTACTCAAGAGTTTGAACTTACGGAAGAAGCACTTCTTGAATGTTGTTCCAGATAGCTCTCCCTCCTACTATGATGGCAAGCTGGGTTGTGAGCTCGAGGAGACATCCACCTGGATCACACTGAAGGTTGGGAGAGACAGGAAAATGTTTTGAAGTTGGGTAACTTTTCAGGCATGAATGAAGCATTTAAAATTATGCATTCCTGGTTTACTGTAATGACATTACTGAAAGCAATTGAAGAAGACTGTCTAGGCAAAGATTTCCAGTCAGGTATGTAAAAGCCAATTCCGGGCCACATGTGGCAGGCTGACAGAATACCAGTGAAAAAGTGAAATACCAGGTGAAGTCATGCAGCTCTGTGTTATCACCAGGTGAGGGTCACCCAGCAAAATAGGAATGCTTCTACTGATATTCTCTTCTTTCTGTGTGCCCAGTCACAGATTGTAGGACCATGGTAAAATACACTTTTTTGGGTATGTGTAACACATTTCTAAGCCCAATTGGTCGTGTGCCATATTCTTTTATGCTAGGGGTTAATGAGGAGGCAATTAGCTTGGGAGGCAGTCACTTTTTAAACCCTAATGTTAAATATGTACAACTATGTTTTGCTTTATACAATCCTAACTGCAGCACAATACTCAGACTAATTCTACATTCTTACCTCTTCATTGCGATACTTTCCTAGCCAATAAACTGGACTTCCAGGGTGACCTACAAATTTACCCTTAAAGAAGGCTATGTAGAAGCATGAAGAATAGTAGTTGACAAACTGGAACAAGAACATCTTTGTGGTCAGACTGTTTTCATAATCAGTCTGTGTCCTTGGAAGTTCTGCAATGAAAGAAAAGTTAATAAAGAATAAAGAATAAATTAAAAAAACCAACCCAACCTACAAGTAACCTACAAACTGTTCTAGAGCCTCAGCTGCAAAGTATCTTTATGCCTCATATTCCTTTATAAACCGAGAGCATTATCATATAGATTGTACGTAATCCCCATGTATACTGTAACCATCATATAATTCTAAAGCTGTACGGATCGTAAAAAGAAAAGAACTTGTTCCCTGACAATAAAGAATGAGAAGAGGCAAAAATTTTAATAACTCAGGGAAAGAAAAAACACCCAAATCCAGCAGACTCAGGAAAGATGCAAATGTAACACTTTGAACTGATGGAACAGTATTAAATGAAACCACCACACTACTTCATGCATCTAAAGTAAAAGAGCTACTTTAATGTTGATGTCCTGGATATAGAGAATAATATTACTTGTGATTGTTTATCTGTTTAACAACGCTTTGGAATGGTGACCTTAGTTCACTTATTTACAAAAAAATAGCTGTTTTCCCCATAAACAAACGCTAATATAATTGAATGTGTTATGCCTTGCTGATCTGTTTTCATAAAGCTTGGTTGTTATAGTAATTTTCTTTGCTTTGTATGTTTCACAGGCACAAAACTGCAAACAACTGATCTTTCATGCTGCCTATGTAAGGACTTTTCAGGCAAAGAGCTGAATATCATATTTCTCTGATATTGAGAAAATCTATATTTGAAAATTTCTAGGTGGTATTGTGTGATTTTGTGGGAAAATTATGAAAGATGTGGTACAGGCATTCATTTACTGTACTACCCACTACACATATAAATGCTAACTTTTCTAGCTATTTTATGCCACATTTCCATCTGAGGTGCAGCAGCAGCATACCAAAGTCAGTGATCACAATTGCCACTTTTTCATAGATGATGTTGAGAATCATAATGATAACGAAGCTGATGAGTGAAGCAGTTACTGACGTGGCCGTCTGTGGAGTCAGGTACTTGCGGATGGCCTCCGTTCCACTGATGTGCTGTGACAACTTTGCAGAGAACACCAGGAAAACTGAGAGCCTGTAGACAATGATTCCAACAACTGAAGCAATAATCAAAAGGATCTGCCAAGGGAATGCAAGAAAGATGTTCATGTTCAACCACTGGCATTAGGAAAAAGTGAGTTCAAAGCACTTTTTATGATAGGCAAAAAGAAAGCAATTTTGTGCCTGTCATTCCATGGCAAGAGGATGATCAAATAAGATGCAAAGCAATAAATAGCAAATCCATAAAAGAAGCCTTTTTTCATGTAGCATAGTAAATCTGCAGGAAAAAAAAAGAGATGGTCTGTTTTATGACTAATAACAAGGTTTGTACTGATGTAAGCCAATATAATGAGAAGTGTAATCAAATCTTGCACCTTGAGGCATGTGATGGGAGAAAACTCTTCATATTGGACAGTTGGCAGGATGGCAAATGTAGTAGAGAGTCAACATGAATTACGGAGGGGGTTGCACCTTCTCTTCCACATGATACTATTACAGACTACATACCCCTCAAAGGAATAGAAAAATTTTAAGCCAAGTCATGTAGCCTGCAGTTGCAATAATGATCCAGGTATCCCATCTTGCTTGTGATCTCCTCTTTCTGCTTCTCTTCCCGCTTTTGTTTCTTGCTAGTTCTCTAGCTATTATTCAGCTTAAGGTCCACGGGCTGTGTATCGTATTTTCACTATCTCAGCAAATTGCCATGAACTACCTTCCCTGACCCCACACACAGTAACTACGCAGTAACACAAGTGACAAACCCAGAAATCTCTTCCCTCCAACATGGTCTGACCTATTTAAATGCAACTGCAAATCAGTATTCTTTCCTTTGTGTTTCAAATGTGTCAATGCTGAGGCTCTCCTGGGCTGCCAGACACCACTCTTTCTCCTGTCTGCATTCTATCACCAAGAACGAGATCTTTTCCAGCTGCTTTTTGTGCTACAGATGAAGAGGACTTGCAACATGCTAAAACACAGAGCTTTTCAAGGCAATCTCTCTGAGCCTGCTCATTGTGTTATATATTGTGTCATGGTTGACTGGACTGCTTTCAATATTTAGTTTTAATTAAAGTAGCAGCTCTGGAAGATTAAAGAGCACCCAGCTTTGCTCTGTTAAGTGAAAGACAAAACCTGAAAGAGGTCAGAGACTGTGAGACACAATACGGAGGAACACAGCTGGAACAAATCAGACAGTAACTAGCAGGGAGGAGAGCATATAAACCAAAGTCTTCCCCTTACTGCCCCTTTAAAGCAAAGACATTTGTCTTAAAATAATGAGGGAAAAACCAATGGACCACCTTCACAAGCATAACTCGCAAGCTACAGCTGCAGGATATTTTGATACTGTATGCTAATGAGTACTGGGTGACTACAGCTACCTTCTCCATGTGGGTCCATACCTTATGGGCTTGATTTATGCACGAGATGGAAATCCAACAGAACCTGTTCCATTCTCATTTTTTGTTCAGTTCAGGAGGATCATTTTTTAGACACTTACTAGAAAAGTAAATTTATGACAGGAAAGAATAAAAGAACTTTACCCAGAAGAAGATGGCGCTTGTACAGAAGGTCATCCGTATGCATTTCCCACATGCAGTGTATGGCACATATTCTTCTTGCTGTAAAAGATTAAGAAATAGATCAAGGATGCACACAATCTTCTTTCATATTTTTTGCGTGCTCCAATTAAACTCTTTATTATACTGAGGACAGAAAAGAAGGGAAAAAGTACCTTGTTTTGTTTCCTGGAAACTCAACATTTATTCATGATTTCAGACGTCTTGCCTGAATACAGGTGTCTTTTTTTGCTGCCCCTTCTAAGATAAAAATGACTTCCATAGAGGTAGAGGATCCTCAGCTCTTATTGACTTCAGCCATGACAGGGTGCATAGTCCTTTTGAATGGACCCATCCTTCTTGGCTGATCATGGTACCCAAGGTCATTATCTTTCAAACTTCAATGGCTAAATTTAGCAGGCACTAAATTTTTTGTCCTTGATGTCTGTATTTCTCAATGTATTCCTTATGAACAATGGGATGGCTTCCCCAAGGAAAATTACTACCTCAGTGTGGTACTGTGAAAATTCACTGAGTCTTTAAAGAATCTCTGAGGATCAAAATAAAATATTTTGGCATATTCTTCATTCTTTGAACTTTCTAGCTATGACTTTATATATTCAAGGTGGACTAGGTTTATAAGCTTTTAAACAGGAGGAGTTTTTTGATAGTACAAGATATAAAAAGAAGATCTATATAGGATAGTTTCAACTATGGCAGTTAATTTTGAAACTTTTCAAGTGCCCTCTAATAAACATTAGTATAACGTGGATGGAATGTGAAAGCAGTGCAAATGATTAGATAAAAGACAGAGTAATCTATTGACAGAGAATAATAAAAAGTGAAACTGAACTTGAGTAAGCTGCCGAAGCTAAAGCTACTCAAATGTATAATGAATAGGAATCTAAACTAAGATCCTCATAAATATGAATCCTCTGTCATTGAAATAAGGTTTATCCTTGTCTCTGCAATTTTGTTGTTCTTAATCATAATTTCATCCGTACACACTTAGCAACAATAGCTATTTATACATGTTTCAAACAGAAACATCTTCTGTTAAAAATATATAATAATGCAACATTTCCCTTTATTCACCATTTTTCCTGATGCATTCCTAGGCAAAGATAGCAAATGCTCTGTGATCTTGGCCTCTGGAAGCAACAATTAATAATTTCTTGGGGGATTTAATAAAGTAGACTTAGTCTTCTAAGCTGGGGAGGATACCTACTTCTTTTTATTTTTATTTAAGACAGAGGAACCTCAGCAGTGCAAGGTCCTCAAACAAGCAACTACTTTAAAGTGCTTTTGGTTGGATATCAGTTCCCTCTCCCTGCATCTGTACTTTATCAAGTCACTGTTTTCAGGCCAGCTTATCAATTTGAGGAACAGCTGATTCATAAAGCTCCAGTCTTGATTCACCATTTTCATAGTGTCTGCTCACAGCCTGTCTGTAGCAGTAACCATCACCAGTTATCAAAATATTTCTTACCTGTGTGATTTCATTCATCACTACATGAGTGCAGCGAGCTTCGTATTCTGGGCGAACTTGCTCTTCTTGCTCCAAGTACTCAACTGTGTCCCATTCATATTCCAGTTCAGCCTGCCGTCGCTTCCAAAACTCCAAGAAAAAAGTAACTATCCAAATGATAAACAAAATGAGCAATACCACATGAGTACTGGATACTGCTTGACCCCTCTGGGCTATAACACATGGCTGAGTATTCCATACACTTTTCATAGACATGGAATTAAACCTGTATTGGCTAATGCAATGGTGAAAACAACTGGATCTACTGCTTTATGCAATTATGCTTTTGGATGTATATGTACTTTAATATGAGAAACCTGAGGTAAATGGTGGTGTAACCACATGCTAAAGAATTTATATACTTCATCTATGTATTTTCTTCCTGCCTAAGGCCAAAGTATGAGCACTTTGGATTTTATATTACAGACTGCTTTGAAAAAGTTTAACATGGGATGTTTAAGAAACTAAGTTGTTTGGATAGAAAAATTAAACTCCGTATGCTAAAAACTGTTGCAGGGAAGAGCTCATGCTCATTCACGCTGCAATTTTTGTATAGACAAGTTATCAATTTGCAGACTACAAAAACAATGTTTGTTCAGGTAAAACTGCTTAAATACAGCTGTCCTTCCTCCTCAGCTAGCACAAACGTGAAGAAACTGCAGCTCTTTTGTATGGCATGAAGTTCAGAAACTCCTTGGGCTGGGCCAGCTGCTTCCCTGGACTGTGCTCCTGCAGCTGGAAGCATTGTGGGGTCAGGTACACAGATGCCTAAGTGGTAGCAGTTAAACATGAATCCAGCCAAACTCATTACCTTGTCCCAAGACATTACACAGGCAGATCTGGCAGCAGAGGCAATGACAAACCCAGATGGGAAGGCTGGGAGGAGCTCAGGATGCTGGGTGTCAGTACCATGCTCCCTGGCACACCCATATACTTCATTCTGGAAGAGGGTGCAGTCTCAGATTAAGTGAGTGGTGTGGCTCTGCAGCACTGTTTCCAGGAGGAGTAGTATCCAACACTGCACTCTTGTTTCTCTCACTGTCTGGGAGCAATCAACCCTAAAATTGTTTTTTGTTTTTTTTTACTAATTTGGCCCCTCATTCTCAATGATGAAACCTCAGCAGCATGCAGTTACAGGTCCAAACATTAAAGGTTATGTCCAAAATCAGATGTGGTTGAAAAATCCCAAACTTACACATTTTAAACCCAGGAAACTCCATCGGCTGGGCTGCGAGATGACCTTGGCATCCGCAAACAGGCAAAACTCCAGAAAACCCTGCTCCCCTGGTTATTCAGGAGCCTCTTTCACAAGGACTTCTCCACTCCTTTATGCTTAGAAGCAGCAAGGACATTGCAAGCAGTGGACCAGAGGGTCTCATCTGCTTTCTCCTGCAGAGCAAGGACATTAGTCTTCCATAAACCTCTAATTGCTGCCCAGCTCAAATCACAGGAACCTACAGGCTATACTGATTTGTTCCAGCTGCAAATTCAGCTGCTGCTGGAGAGGCCAGAAGTGCAAGGACTACATCTGGGATGAAGCCTCATGTGCTAACTGTGACAGAAGGGCACATAACACAGGGACAGCTCTCCCAGCCCCCTATCAGCCAAGCTGTGCCTTTCAGAGCAGGAAAAGAACTCCTGCTGGATTTGCCATTTTCCTTTTATTTTGAAGCAAGATTGTTTCAACAGTGGAAAAAATGACATTTCAGAATCAGAAGATCAAAGCAGTCATTTCACATCATATTGAATGGTGTCCCTTTTGTGTGTCTCCCAACACTGCCCTTCAGGCTGGCCCAGGTATTCTGCCTCTGAAGCTGTGTCACCAAGGTCTGAGAAGTGCCGCCATTGGAGAACATTTCTTGGTTTAACTGATCTTGCTCAGGGAGGGGATCCAGGAACGGCAGCCAGTGAAGTGGAAGCTGCCTCTTGCTCATGACCTTTGCCAATCTAGTCTTACTATCAAAGGAAGAATTGTCAGAGTATTAATGTATAAAAAGGGCTAACTCCTGAGGCCAAATTCTCTGGTGTTTTACAGTGTTTTAAGATTTTTGAAGGGAATACACACAAGAAAGTATGCACTTATTAGAAGTGTATTGATGATAATGATGCAATAATATATCTAAGATTCTAATATTAATTTTAATTGTTTTGGACAAGGAGGTCTAAAAAAGTAATAGAGCAAGATGAAAATTACAGCTGGAATTACACCAGGACCATGGGTCATTTGGATTCAGTACAATTTTGGTTGAATTTCTGTAATATAACTCACCTCTTTGTATAGTGGACTTACAACAAGAATACTAATAGACCTTGCAACCACCTATATAGCCATGAAGCTTAACTTTGTAATTATTGCTCCTGGAACCATTCTTCAAAACAGGAAGCACAATTTTAATTAAAAACCAAATTGCCAATAAATTAACTCTTGACATGATGTCAGAAGATTACATTAGTATCAAACTTCTAATAACTTTTAATTTAATGAATTCCCTGCTAGTATTTTGACTTTAGCATATGTTTTGGAAGAAAACTTCTTTCTGAAATTAAACATTTCATCTTACATTTCTTTAAAGCAAGGGTTATTTTGAAGGACTTTCAGTCATCATAGGGAAATAAAAATACAACATATTTCACAAAGAAAGCAAATTTTGTATTCTTATCAGCCTACATATGAATTCAAAATATTTATGAGCACCCTGAATACAGACCTAACATGGAACTTACTTCTGTAATTAGTGGATAAGACACTGCAATAAAAGCTAGCGAACAAAGCTGTTAATGTGAATAAAATAAATTATTTCTAGGAAAATAAACCTTGCCTAATCCCTTAAATATAGCACAAGTGTTTTCACCTATGGAAAACATCCTGGTTTCATACACATTTTCCCTAAAAGATAAAAGATAAATCTAGTGCTTGTAACCTACAGCACTTTTTAAAATCATCTTCTTAAATAAAGACAGCAGGAAAAAATTCCTGGGAAATATAACTAATTACTATTTTTCAATTGCATTGTGCAGTTACACAGCTGTTAATAGCACAAACATCTCCACAAGTCTTTAGGAAAAAACCCCAGCTCCTCTGACAGATATACTTAAGCATGTGGCTGGCTCCTGCTGGATGAACATGTGGCAGCCTTAACCATTTCCCTCAGACTTTTCTTCAAGTCATCAAAACAGAACAGATACTGAAGACTAATATTTAAGACTACAAGTTTTTGTTTGATTATGATGAGTTCCTGTGAATGTGCTTGTTTTCTATGGGACTACTTTTGAGTGAATTCCTAAGTGCTAGCAAGTGAAGTCAGTGCAAATTTATCCATGTTTTCTTGGCTAATGCTGGAGGCATGGCCAAAATTAGATAACCACAGTTGTTGAAATCGACTTACCCCATATTCCCATAAATACTGCAAACACCAGTGTTCCAAAGCTATCAAATATACAGAGTTTCTGGAAAAGTGGAAAAGAAAAAAAAGTCTTAAAATACAACTGACCATTTTTATTCTTCTACAACAACCCAGAAGAGAACCCAGAAGATGCTTACTGAAAGTCCTGATTTTCAGTTTTTACGTAGTTTTATAAACAACCCTTGCAGATAGCGTTCCCTCAATTTCTGTTCATGCACACCACTCTCCAGTAAATCAAGGAAATTAAATGCAAAGTTCAGAATTAAAAATAAAAGCCATATATGCATTATGAGGGATAGTAAAATGGTGTGCTATCAAACTTCCATCTCTTGCATACTAAGAGGAAAAATAGTGCTTCTGGTCTGGGAACTCAGTATAGAATTATGGATTTTTAGACAGCCACTAAGGCTATGGACACATCTGGTTCTCATAAGCAGGATATCAAGTAAGTTAGTTAGTAAAACCACACTGATGAAATACCTCTGTGGTAACTATCTCCCTTTTTTCCCACCATAGCCTTTTCCCTTTATTCTTATTTCTTTTACCATGGAAGTGTGCTGATGCAACACATTAAAGTTGGGCAAAATATCTTTTGTTGAATAGCTGAAAAATCACAGTTTTGGGACTGAATCTATGGAGAGGAATGATGAAAGGCTAACATTAACTTAATGAGACAAGGTAATGGGGAAAGAAAGTGAGGTTCCTTTTGACAGGAATAAAGAGCAGACAACAGGACACGGCTGTGTCACAGCTTCTGTCATAGCCAATGCCAGCCTCTTCTTATACCCATTTTCTCCTTGGCAACATGGATCAAATTCAAGGCATAGATCCAGATAACTTCTTTGTGCAGGGAGGAGGCAGAAATTAGAAATGTCAAAACAAGCTTTAAACGTTTCCTTCAAAAAATTGATTCAGAGCTACTGAATCAAGTCTTTAACTGAATCTTCCCTTCCCTCAAAAAGAAGCAGTACCCCCAAATGAAAGCAATTTTCAATTAAAATAACATTTTATTCTCATACCAAATATCAGCAGCTATATGAAATAAAAAAATTAAAATTTTTCATCTTAGATCAAATTGGAGCAATTAATGTTGGTTTAGTTTTTGAAGTGGAGTCACAGTATCAAAAGGAACAACTATTTGAACATTTTTAGCAGTTCTCAGGACATTAATGGAGGACCAACATTATTTTATATGTAGTACTAGAGAAAGCGCAACTAAAGTTCAAATGTGTGTCTACAAGCTGTAAATGTAGTTACCTTGGATGATTCACAAGTGATGGTGAGGTTCCAGTAGTTACATACTTTATCACACTGAGGGCACATTAGGATATTACCTCCTATGTTGGGGTCACATACTTCTTGGCTAAAAACAAAATTAGTCAGTCACTCACCAACACTAAATTCTTTAGTCCTTTTTCACACTTGAAGACAGTGTAATAATCTCAGTGAACTAAGGAATAATTTACCAGTGATTTGCACTCAAGAATTCCACCCCCACCCCTTGCCATGGCAACGTATCTCCATTTCCATTCATAGTCCTCATCTCAAAAATGGATGACACACGAGGAAAATAATTTCCATCCCTTGTATGTGGTGGTAATTCTCAAAACTGCCCACACTAAAAAACAAAGCATTTTTTAAAAGATCTCACAGTTTTCAGTAGGAAACCCACAGCTGCATGTTCACACATGCTACTGTAGCAGGTCCGAAGGGAGAAGAAAGACCAGCACTGCCTAGCAGAACAAGGAATAGCTGCAGAGCCCAAAGGACTGCCTGGTCCCTGTGGTCTGCTAAACAGGATCAGACTGGAAATTGTGCAGAGGAGCTGTTGCTTATGATTCAAGGGTTTGCAGGTCTGTCTCCTAAGAGATGGCAAAGGAGCTGCCATCTCATAGGTATTAATCCAGCATGGTGGAGGCTGAAAGGTGACGAAATTACTTTCTACATGTACATCAGGGGGTAAACACCAGGGAGGGAGCTGAGCTGTTTAACTAAATTATAATACTGGCAAAAATCTAAATGGGTATAAACTTGGCACAGGAGTGGAGCTGTGGAATGGATTCAGCATGGATTATGAACACCTAGAAGGGGGTATACAACTGCGTGGCCTGTAGGGCCTTCGACACAATGCTATAATTTTTTTTCCCTGGGTCATTTGGCTATACCTTGAATTTTGTTGTGCTCTGATGAGAGAATCTGTGTCATGGCTATACCTTGCCTTCCAAGGCATCCTAAGCAGCCGAAGGCCCCTGTGCTGTTACTTTTCCTATATTTTCCCAAATTAGAGGAAAGAAATTTTTAATGTCTTTGGGTATCTAGTTTAAGAATTACCACAATGAAAATTATGTCTTACGACAATTTGTATTGACTTCCGATTGTCACTATTTTCTTTGTGTTTCTACACTAGTTATGGTGAACCTCAAGCAAAATATAAATAAAATTATGAAATAGCAAACTCCTGGACGTCTGTCACCGTAATGGTCCATGGATATCCATTATTTATCCAATATTTTATGCCTTTGCCTTCAGATCCACCATAGCAGCTGTTCTCAGGCCCTTTGATTTTGCCTCCTTCATTAAGCAGTGTCTTGCAAACCCTGTACTGTCCACCTGGCCAAAACTGCATGTGATATTAAACTAGGCTTGATCAGGTACCTCCATGTGCAGTTGTCCTTTGTCAGCCATCCATACAGGAAACAGCCAACTCCTACAACCGCAGCCACAGTCAGCATATTTGTGTAAAAGCCCAGCCAAGCAAAGTAGATGCCAATTTTCTCTCCATAGTATTTCCTGTGGAGAAGAAAGGTGACAGGTTTTGTTTGTTTGTTTGTTTTTGGGGTTTTTTGTTTGTTTTTATTTTGTTTTGTTTCTTCTGAAATGCAAGTAAATGTGCATTTCAGTTTCAAATGGCTCTTCACACATTTTATGCCAACGCATATTGTAATATTCCTCTGGTTTCATCTTTGGGATTGCAGTAGTATTGCATGCTTTTGTAAAAGGATAAAAATGGGGGGGGGGGGGGGGGGGGGGGAAANNGCAGGAAAGAAAATTTTTCAGTGGTTGGCTTTTCATAAATCAGCCCAATGAAACCAATCTCAAATTATGCTCCTGTGCATGAGCTGATCTGGGTGTACGTATCTTCCCTCAGAACTGACTTGTGTCTCTTTGACTTCCCCAAAACCAGACCTATTATGTAGATTTCTCATTCTCCCTGGATTAATCCAGTGCCAGTTACACCAACCTGATGAAATCCAGGGGTTGCAGTTTGAAAATGTTTTTAGGATGAGCCCACTCTCTGTAGAGGAGATACCGTTCACTTGGGCAGTTGGGATCCATTGACAGGTGCCTAAAACTTGACTGCAAAACAGCATGAGAATGAGAAGATACCACTAAAATCTAACCAGTGCAGCTCATCTCTCATCTCTACAAATGATCTCTACACCATGAAGCTGAAGTCTGGAGTCGCCTTTTAGACAGTCTTACTGCAAGCCAGGAAAAGGAGCAGCAGCTCTGAGAGCACACCAGGATTCAGGATAGAAGATTGCCAGGAAGGCACTGAATGCTAAAGTAAATGCTGTACATATGTGAGCTGAAAATAACAGAGACTCATCATGAACTTAATCTAAGCACATGTCAGCATCTTTGCACTTAGGAATAGAAAATTAAAAGGGATCCATTCTAATTAGAGAACAGGACTGAGGTAAATGGATTTTAAGTAGCTTTAACATGCTACACATGCTTTGCTTCAAAATAATACTGTACTGAAGGAAAAATCCAAGGCCTCTAGTCTCAGTTTTAAATTTAAAAGAGGGTTCACATGGAGATAATCTTTGTATTTCTTAGTAGGTTATTTTAAAAGCTATTTCAATAAAACATGTTTTATTTGAGACATTTTTCCATTCTATACCTGTGATGCAACAAGATAAGTGGTGTTTGTAGAAATCTATCTACTACTTTTCATTTTCAGGGTAACTGTGATGTATAATTTAAACTGTATCAAAAGACATTCATTCATTACTAGTCATACTGAGTCCAAATTCCCCATGCCATGATAGAAATAGCCTACAAGGCAGGTTTTAAATCTTTAAAAGGAAACCTTAAAAATGGCTAGTCACAAATTATATGAATTCTATTCTGTAAAGCTTTGATTACTTATAAGAAACATGGTTTGTCTCGATTCTGCCTTAAAAATTTATTTGAAAACCTTGGAGGCCTCCTAAATATTTTAAGCCAAGTCCAGGCAGCTGAAGCAGTTACCATTCCTGACTTCCCATGTTCTCAATGTCTTCTTTACAGAACACACCTTGGGTACAGAATGGTGGCTCTGAGAGGGACAAGTTGGGATGTTGTGGTTATGCAATAGATAGAATACAGAAAATCAGCCCACAGTCTTTGCTCACTTTGCATTCACAGCCTCACATGGAGTTTTTTCTTTGTCAAATATTCTGAAATCTGATTTTTTTCTCCTTGATTTTTTTTTTTTTTGTGCTATTGCTAGCTGTGGTATACAAAACAACTTTCAATATAACTTTTTTTATTCAAATGATATGATTTAAAATTATGATACGAAGTGATTTAAAGACTTTCAGAAGTATAGCTGCAAAAGCTGGATTTTTTATTATAGGGAGGTGAAATTGAAAGCAGTGAAGCTTTTCTCTGCAAGATTCTGACACCTGTGAGGCATTGGACTGGCTGGGCAGAGTCTTCCTGTAGAAACCTGAGTATCATGCATGTATGCTGCAATGTTTGGGAACCAAGGGACTGTTTCTCACTGTCCAAGATCTTCACACAACCTAAAATGAAATTTATAGTCTACATCTTTATCACCAATGTTGATAGGAATTTTAATATTGGGAAATTGCATACTAATAAAACATTGATTTAGGAGTGATAATGCAGTGTGTCACCAGAACTATCTCTCAGTCCAGGTACTTTACTGAAATACATCTCCCAGAGAATACAAGTTTAAGAACTCCGAAGTCAAATATAATGTTTTTCATTTATAGAAATGCATTTTTAACCAATAGTGCTTTGGAAGAATATCTCTTTAGCAAAACTACGTCCTGTTCTTCTATGCAGATAGAATACCAGGGTAGGAATAAGGCAATGAATAGTACTAGTATCCTTTGATATATCTAGAAGATATATATATACCTAGATATAGTTCAGACCTCTATATATAGTATAGTTACCTCTACTGCAAAGTGTAGTTTAGTTACAAGTACTGGACTTACATCATGAAGGGGAAATGCTGCTTTGTAGATTCCCGTGTCCAGTAATTTGTTAATGCCAAACTTTTTCACATTATTTTTTGTTGCATATTCCACACGGGACAGGATAAAATGAACCTGAAATTTTAAAAAAATATTTTTGTGTCCTTGCAACCTGAAAGAAATCATATACAACTATACCTGTCTCAGCATGCAATCAAGTTAGGAAAGAGTAAGCAGTGTAGACAAAATTAATTGCATAGGGTATACAAACCATTCAGATCCCTCCTTTAAATTGAGGTGGAAAAGAAATAGGACAAATGTAAGTAAAGTTTTCCTTCTGGATTGCCCAGGCTGTTTCATAAATTACACAGGACTATTGCATCCCAAACATTTTTAATTTTTTAGGATGTTTTAGTGAAGGTAATTACACTGATTTGATAAAAGGAATAGTTTCTTTTTAAGAGTAAATGCTAGTAATACTCCATGGACTTACAATTCGGCTTCTAGTTGCAGGATTGAAAAATGTATCTTTGTCTTGGATATAGAAGTTGGACAAATGTTCCTTTTGAAAAGGGGCAGTGAAAAACTCTTGCTCAGGTTTGATGATATTTTCATCCACCCTGAAGAGTCTACTGAACCAGTTGAAAGCTGAGTCTCGGGTTTTCAGGTCATTGTGTTGCAGAGGCAATTTGATGTGCATAACCTCGGCGTATGTGCACAGCACTTCCCAAGGTGCATGCACTTTCACAAAAATAAGTTTCTCATCCAAAACCTGAGATGAAAGAATATTGAAAATAAGTACGTAAGCAAAGAAGTTCTCATTTATTTTAACAATTCTTGAACTATCTAGAATTTTCTTTCTCTTTACAGCTCATAGATGGCCTACCCAAAGTTGCATTCATTGTCCATCTAAGCAAATATATCATTGGCTTCTGTAAAAGCACTGACATGAGGAAACACTCAGGCAGATGAAGGCATATAAAGGTATATAAAAAAAGACAGTTAAATGTTTCCTTAATTCTTAATATTTACATCTCTGCAAAGTATTTTACAAAGCAATTTAAGTGTAACACTTTCCCTATACGGGGTCATTAGGACTCTTTTTACTTGTAGTTTGACAGGGCAAGCATGGCTCTGGAGCTGCCAGTGACTCCCCAGCAGCTCTGTTACAACCCCAGGGTGATGGGAGCAGGCTAGGCACTCATGGGTGCTCCTGGGCAACAAGAATTCCAAGCTTCCTAGAGAGAATGGCAAGAGGGAAAGGGAAATTAGATGAAACTGCAGAAAAAGACAGCATGGGGCACATTAGCTCCCAGCGGAATGCCCAAACCAGCAGCAGTGTGCAGTGGGAACCCTGACAGCCGCTCCTGCCTCCTGTCTACACATGGCCTGTAGACCTACTGCTGCCTGCATTAGTGAGTGTCAGCCACATGAAATTTCCTCACGTAGCTCATTGGCTCAGGACCACTTGTCAGATATCTGATCTTGCCTGGGGAAATGTCCAGTTTCAAATGTTTTTCAGTCATAATCACAGCAGAACTAGTGACGACTGCAATATATAGGTATTGCACCAGGTCTGCAGCAGCCTTCCAGACAGCAAGCATTTACTTTCTTATGAATGTGAAGAGCCAGACTGCATTCTTGGACACGCAGCAGGAGTCGTCACTGCAGACAAATAAATACTGTCGATGCAGTAGATTCTGAGTCTAATTTGGGAGGAAGGGGCAAAGTGACCATTCCTGGAGCTCACTATAGACTACCAAACAAATTTAGACTGGAAGTGATTGTCCTGGAGAGGGAGACGCAGATGGAGCACTGCAGCCCTGCAGGATAGGAAAAAAGAGAAGGGATTTGGAGGGGCTCTAACCCTCCCTACCAGAGACAGCAGCTCAGGCAGCTGGTGTGCATTACCACAGTGATCTTGAGCTGCCTGCAGACAACATCGCAGCCCAAAATACACAAAGCGTGATAGAACCACTTACACAGTGTCAGACCCTGTGAGAAGCAGGGTCATGTGCAGGAGCCCTGCACTGATCTTCTGGCAGGGGCATTCTGCATGGCCCAGACACACACTGGCTTCCCACTGTACTACACAGCCAGAGTATGGGAAGTACCTCTCTGCAGGGTACAGACAGTAATTTTCATCTTCCAAGCTCTAAGGCTCTGAGCAAACATGGCCTATGTAATATCCCAACCTCATGATGTAATCTTCCAGCTTCCCATCTTTTATTTTGCAGAGGAAGGAGCAGACATAAAGATTTAAAAAGATTTTGCATCAGATCACAAAGACACTGCTAACAGAAGAAAGGTGTGCCTTTTTTTCTTGAGGAGAGAGAAATCGTACGGTGAGTTCATATATCCAGTTTCCTTAATCCCACAGGGGCAGCTCTGCTTTCAGAACAGCCATTCACACAGAGAACAGCACTCACCGACCCCGTCGCTTCTAGTTGCAAGCCATTGTTTATCAGGTTTGATTCATACACTTGTCTCTTCCTCTGTTAAAAGATATTGAACACTGTAAACATCTGTTCCAAATTTCACAAATATGTATGCATAGAAAAATGGAATTGTCTCCCAAAACCATCATTATGTTATCTCTATAGCCCACTTGATAGCTACTGTGGTGATACCTACAGTCCTACCTACTAATTAATCCTGATCAGTTTTTTTGTCTGATATGCAATATGGCCCTCAAAATGCAATTGTGGAGAACTTATCCTCTCAGTTTCTGGTACATTACAGAGGTGTAAGTGTGACTCAGATTCTGAAAATTTTGAAACCTACCCCTGAAATTGTGATCTCTTTTGCCCTTAGCCACTAAGTGAACTACATTAATCTTCCTTTAGAAAGTCTTCATCTCAAGTGCTTTTCATCCCATTGTCCTTCCAGAAACCTGTAACTTTATGCTTCTTTCACAGTAATCATATGAGTTCACACAGTGGTTCAAACTGTAGTATCCCAGTATATTTTAGTCCATGGATTACACCCCCAAAGGAAGAAGCTGAGAGCTGTAGCACTTGTAGTGTCAGTGGTGCTATTCCAGGAGTATTTAATGTCCCCAGAAGGACACAACAAGTTTTCCTCAGTAAAGATGAAATTTATGGATCATTTTAATTTCATTTCATAGTTATTAGTACTTGGCAGATAGTGAGTTATAAAAAACCTGAAATGTCTTTTCAATCTTGAATCTGCTACTCTATACAGATGACCTCCTCCCAAGAAACACAGAAACATCCCCTTTCCCCTCAAATACAAAACATGTAACTCCATAAGGGATTTATAAGAAATTTTGAAAACTTCACGTGAAGCAATCAAATTTAAAAGCTATCTGCACCAACTGGGTAGTTCCTCAATGATTTATTTGTTAATGCGAGGCAAGGGTAGCCAGCTCTCCCTGAACTACAGAGTGCATGTCAAAAAATCAGCATGGGTAATGGGGGAACCAGGAGGCAGCTGGGGCTGGAGGCTCTTAAGTGAGCAGTTTGCTGGAAGAAGATTACTTCAATCCACTAGGGACTGAGAGCTTTATTCCTGTATCAGGTTAGGCTAGGACTACAGCGGGGTTCTTGGAGTGATGTGGGGATACTGCTTTCTTATTCCCAGATTCCTTTCCTGCCACTGGCCAATTTCTTTGTTGATTAATATGTCCGTAAAGGATTTGGCATCTCCCACTACAGGAACTTAAAGAAGAAGGACACAGTGTTTTTTGTTGCGCGGCTCTCTATAGCAATTCTAGCTGCCTTAAGATCTCTGCAGAGGATACTGTTACACCTGTTGCTACCGTGAAGGACCAGAGTTAATGAATGATCCTCTGGATAAAGTCTTAGGAACATTGATAGGCATGTAGAAAGTGGTCCTCAGGGCTAGACTCTAGGCTCACTCACTCTAGGGGCAAAAAGATGCATCAGCAAAAGAGTAAAAATCTTCAGAAGTTAAACAGGAACAGTTTGGCCAGTTGTATACCCAAATAAGTTAATCTGGTTCTTGAATATTTTAAGATGGTTTTAAGTCCCCAAACAAGAAAATGCTATTTTTCCAAAATTCTAGCAAGTCTTGAAATTAATAATTATAGAACTGAATAACAATATGATCAGCCTACACCATTTATAGTTTTTTAGTTCTCAGCTGCAGCAGCTGCATGTGGCAATGATCTCAATGGACTAATTTCATATTTTGTGAAAAAGTATTTTTATTATCTATTTTGGGTTTTCTGCCACTTTATTTCAGTGAACATCACCTTCTACTTGAGCTAGGCACAAGAACAGCCAAATATTTCAATCTGTTCTTTTTTCTCTCATCAATATTTATCACCTTTCTCCTTATTCCTTGCTTTTCTCAGGATAAAACCACAAAACCAGACTTTGATAGTACTCTCCATGGAGAGATCTCTCCATGTCTCAGCAATTCACTTGGCTACTGGTAAAGGTATAATGATGTTTATATTTTTTCCTTGTACATATATATGTGTGTGTGTGTAATACAAACATTTATGATGTGTACATCTAATTATATTTGTTCTACTGACAGCTCTAATTTGAAATCACAAATGTGAATGAGTGTTTTTCTTGCAGTAATATCTTTTCTTGCATTTTCAAGATTTCATAGATAAGAGTGTTCTCCAGTCTCCTTTAAAGCTAAAGGTTTTCAGCTACCTTGTCTTCTAAGTAAACTATATCAAGATTTCTTCTGCAATTTTTGTTTTATCAAAACTCAACTCTCTTACCAGTTCATTAATATATGTAGTACACAACACACAGGAGTTTGTCACTCTAGTAGTAACTCTTCTGCCATTTCATCCCACCTCTTTGCTTCTTCCATATTAACATGGTTGTTTCTAAAGTGAAAACTACTCAATCATGAAAATATTTCAACCCAAGTTGCGCTTTGTTCCAGCAAATAAAACAGGCAAGGGCCTAAATACCTGTTTAATTTTCTGTCTAAATAGCATAAAAATAGATGCAGAGCAATTCTCATTGTACAAGTCTAATACCATTCTTAAAAATCTTTTAATCAGATTCCGTTAATAATTTATTATGGCGAGGACTTCACAAAATTAATTTTGCCCTCAAAATCTTAGATGAATTTATTGACAATATTAAGATTTCTAATAATGCCTAAATTCAAACAGTGAAAAACAAAGCCTCTGGGAGGCTTTGCTAATTAGGCGCTTTGCTATTTTATATAAATGATTGAATTATGTGTATAGTGATCTATGGAGGAGCTAGACTTTTACCCAGAGGAGTCTATAGTGGTTTTGCATTGACTGGGGAATACAGTATATAGATATAATAGTTTATTAGGCTGGAAGGTGGAGACCATCCAAAGTTCATTTTAGTATCTGGCATTTTGCTCAGCTACCTGCAAGGCTAAGTTGCAATAATAAAGTAATCATGGTAATGCTGCTGATCTAAATCTGACATAGGTTTTGATGATTGAATGGCTAGTCAATAGACTAAGACACCACAGATGCATAATCATACACAGTCTTAAGAAAATGAAAGCAGAATGTAAGTAAATGCCACGTCTTACAGGCATGTGGAAGGATCAGCTTTTGTGAGCTGCTTTTTCACCATGGTGCTTTCAATTTCTGGTGATTGTCTTGCCAAATTGAGGAGATTAACAAGATTGTAGGTCTGGAAATTGGTAACAGATCAGTAGCACTTTCCCCCCTGTGTGTTGTAAATGGTAGGGAAGACTTGCTTTGATTACAGTGACAGAAGAACACCAACTCATATCTTTGCTAAGTTTCTTTTGTGCAAAGAGAAATGTTCCCTACCACAGTATCCATGTGGGTTCAGGGGAAAAATCTCAACAAGAAACAGAGCTTGAATGGCCTCCTCTGCCTTACCTGACAGGCAACAGATAAATCCCAGTCAACAGGAGAAAGAACATGGGGCCAAAGCCTCCCCTACGGAAATCAGCTGCAGGGCATGAAGAGGATCATTGTATCAATATTAGCTGCCTCACAGTTTCTTTGATGGTATTTGGAAGCTTTCCTCAAAGTCCCAGCTGTCAGCATCAGAAAATTAATTGATTGAGAAGCTCTGCTCTGTAAGCTTCTTTCCCTTCCATTTGAAGACAAGCATAAAAATGTGAAGCAGGACATGCTATAGAGGATAAGCCCCCCAAAATGCAAACCCAAAGAACTCCAAATACATATTTTCTGATATACCCTTTGATTTTAAGCCAGCTTCATGATTTTCTGAAACCTGATCTGTGATCACACAGAATTGGTAACACTGCAGTCTAACCCTGCCCTCAACAAGGGCAGCCACCCTGTTTGGAAAGACCCATTTCTGTCCTACAAATGTATGTAGTAACTGCAGAATAACTCCCTCCTTCTATCTGTCTTCATATTATTCTGTCATCCTTCCTTCCAATGTAGTAAAATTTGGGTTTGTGGTTGCCTCAGGAACAGAGGTTTTATTTCAGTGAGTTTCTGCTTCAAAGCCAAACTATCCAGCAGAGATGAAGGCAGGTGTGGCCACCCTCCTTCCAGTGCCAAAGGTCCCTTCCATACTTGTTATCAGACTTCCTGAGTAGGTTGGCTGAGCACACCACAGGCATGCAGAGTGTGTCATTCTCTACTGCCTCAAATCACTGC
Organism: Rhabdornis inornatus; assembly: GCA_013397075.1. Taxonomy (NCBI): domain Eukaryota; kingdom Metazoa; phylum Chordata; class Aves; order Passeriformes; family Rhabdornithidae; genus Rhabdornis; species Rhabdornis inornatus. The sequence goes on from VWZS01002818.1 coordinate 112,329, forward strand.
ATAAAATGGCACAGAGGTACCTTTTACCTGTAAATCCAAGTGCTGCTATCTCACTGCAAGTATGACACATGCTAAGCAGTGGGATAAGTATAATACTTGTTTGAAATGTTACCCAAGCTTATTTTTGGTCCTATTTTTAAATTTTTGTGGTTTTATTGTTGTTGGTTATCTGAACTAGACAAGTATAGAGACAGGAACTGTTCATTGTTTGCTTATGAAAACAAAATTCTCTGGCTCTGCTGAAGTTCTCAGTAACACTGTACTTAAAAAAACCCAACGAGATGTGTGTAATATTCTCCATGAGTAATAGTTTCATTCAATTTGGAAAAAAAAAATCCATCTATTTCTGAGAAGAACATATTCCTTCATGGCTGGAAAGGAAGGTTTTGCCCACATTTCAATTTAAATTACAGTCTTTCTGTTTATTTCTGTTGGGGGGAAATAGATGGACTAATATAACATTCTACATTGATTTATTTTGAATTTATCTTTCTGGCCCTGATCCTTTGACTTTCAATGGTGAGCTCCTTGAGGACCCCAACAGATAAAACTGGTATTTGGGAGCATTCCTGAAAAGACTGGTGATATTTAAATTCTATTCTGATGGTAAGCTACCCTGACAAATAGGGTACATAAATTGCAGGTTTAAAAGATATGCTTTAAGCAAGAATTTCAATTGCTTGCAAGGTACAGTTTCTGGAATCTTCTGGCAGTCTCATTCTTACTAGTGCTTGCAAAATTAATTGTATACCAACTTTAAAAAGCTTGGAGTTTTAATTGAATTGCACATTTGAAACTTACTTATAGGCTTTTGGATCTATAAATTATGTTTAAAGCTTCCCTGGAGTTGTCATTTCATTAGTTTGACTTTGCCTCCCCTAGACCATATTTCAGAAACAGATGAAAATAAGAGAAGCCCTGTGGATCTCCAAGAGCTTCAGAATCCCATATTTTTATTCCTTCTATCAGGTCACACCCATATTTTATTTCCTGCTATCCTCTGAGATATTTTCCCAAGAATACTGCTTATTACTATAAACCAATGCTGGACCATTCAGTTACACTTACCCGATTCTTTGGAAAATTAATAGAAAGCCATTCAAATCAAACATAATGATAATCCCAGGATCCTGCTGCAAAAGAACACATGGATCTGTGCCCTGCTTTTCTGAATCCAGGAAATTGGATACCTAGGTTGTGGCCTGATTTTCATATCCTTCTGTCTAAATTCAGTATGGATTTGAGGACTCTTCCACATTCAGTATCATTAAAAAACACCCACTGCAGCACACAAAACAAGTCACTTCAGAAGTCTACAGATACTAGCAATTTGAATTCTGAAGCGACTTCCACGTCATGCAACTGGGTGGGGTGCTGTGTGTGTCAGACAGAATTTTTCCCAGTGACAAACCTCTAGATTTCACAGATCTGTAACATCATACAAAACCAGTGGAAAACCTGCTCCTGACTCCAGTGAGATGAGGATGTCACCCTATGAGAACAGACTTCACTGAACCTCCTATTTTTCAGTAAGCTGAAGTTTCCAAATTCTGTGCACAATAAAGCTCTGGATAATAGCTCTATGAAACTGTCAGAGAAGTCAAAGAAAGAGTAGCATGGGCAAGGAACCTATCCACGCATAAAACATGCTGAATTACACAAGATAGTACTTATAAAATTTGGCATTTTCAGATCATCATTGATCAGACAGTGATGTAGGCAGTATTTAAAACTGATTGTACATGGCAATGCTCCTTATTTTGGTTGCATTTCATCACAAGGGTAGAAGTAATTTGTCTCAGAAAAAATTAAAACCAAAAAAACAACAGTGTCACTAAAGACAAGCTATCAAGTAGGTTTTATGCCAAGACTGATGGAATCTGAGTGTATCTTGGGCATCACTAACTCCACACCATTCAGGGAACTGTGGTAGGCCAAAATATTAATTTTCTTCCTGGAATTCAAAGGATGTAAAGCTTCCCCATAAATGTCATCTTAATTTCAATCTCAGATATAAGGTATATGCGTGTACAGTCCCCCTGTTGCTTCAGCTTCTACTTTTCTGTGGAAGTACTGTTTTTGGCTTCCTTCTGACATATCCACGTCACCCTAGTCTCATGTGTCACTCTCCTGGCTGTACTTCTGTCCATACAGGCTTTGTTGGCCACCTTGCTGTCAGGCTGCACAGCTGGCTCTTGTTCAGCTTGCTCTCCACAAAAACCACTAGGGTCCCCAGCCGCTCAGTCTTCCCCTTAGCTGGTCATTTTCCTAATATGGTCATCCTCACATTTGTTGTGTGTAGGTAGATTGCTTCCTCCTCCTCAGCACACCATAGAATCAATGTGCCTGCAGACCTTTGAAAGTAAAGTTTTTATGCAAGCACCTACCCACAATCTCGTGGCCCAATTATTAATGTTTTCATTCTGGCTAATGTCTTAACATTAATGCTGCACTGAAAATGCTACTCCACTGCTCACATTTAATTGCCATCACTACTTAGAAAAGATGCTCATTATATTTTTAATATACTTGGGCAATGGCCAAGTATTACAAACATAAATGTAAAATGCTAATTGATAAAAACAATTCTTTCCAAAGGGGCAACTTTTTTGTCTAATTACCTCTTTCAATTAATTTATATTGCTGATCCTATGATCATGTGTAATACAACATCCACCCACGGCAGGACTCCCTCAAACCCTACTAATGACATTCCTTATGGCTGTCCTGTTAATGCCAACAACAACACTGTGTAATGAGTATCAACCAACTTAGCTACAGGCTTTTTTACTCCTACTCCTCTATTTCCTAACTACAAATTATTATTTGTATATGAGCTTCTTTCAGTGATATCTTTGTCCCTGCCTGTCTCTACCAGAGGCTGCTGCTGGAACATGGATTATTACTAAATCAGAGGAGGATGTGGGTGGGTGGGGGAGAGCAGATGCAAAGGGAACTACAATCTCATGGATGCATACTTCTCGGACAGTTCAGTGGTTCAGTGGCATGGCTGAGCTAATTTTTGTGACCCTGCATGTCATAATGAATGTAGTCCTCTGATGGAACTGATGAAATGATTAAAGAATAATAGATAATCTGTTATTGTGCTTTATTGCTAAGGAGCTATGGAGCTGTGAATGTTAAGGAACATCAAGAAGTCACTGGCTTGAGTCAGAAACTTTGCAAGGTCTCTAGCAAGGGCAAAGCTGCTGAAGTGCCAAGGGAAAGAATTGTACAGGGAGAAATTCTGGTGGCAGATGTACAATTATTTCCCTTAAACAACTTAGCTATCTTATCAGAAGTCGGCAGAATGTCAGCAGCTGTGTTCATGACTGTGATCTGGAGCAACTGGTCAGCTGCCTCCTTTGGATTCCTCTGAATACTCTGATTTTATTACCAAAGCCCATTAGGTGCATAATTGAATCCCTGTAGGTACAGAAAATTGTCCCAGTATGAAGATATTGGAGTCTAACCCTAACCTGACACTGGCATTTTCCTGCTCACATCTTTTGAAGGGTGGCCTCCCAGGAGGACGCCCTGAGGTCACCAAGCACACACTGACAGATACAATGTGCAGTGTTCTGCCCATTTGCACAGTAATCTACTGGCTCGAGCCCTGTTCCCTGCTCAGTTTGATGGGCTTCAGTCTCCCAGCTCCCAAGAGTACTCTGAGGATAAGGCAAAGCAACTGCTGTTCTGTGGGAGGCCACTGTCCTTTCTGCCCACAACTCTAACATCCAATATATGAGAAATAACTTACCTTTTGCTTTTTACGATCACTCCTCTTATGAGTAATTTTTTTACCTTCATCTTCATACACCAAAACAAAGTCAATTCTTCGCTGCCCATCTTTAAAGAACAAGGAGTCAGGTTTATCATCAAAATCCACCTGAAAGGCAGGTGGCATAGGTTAATATGAAGATCTTTACTTACTTGTTCCTTACTTGCTTCCCTTTACACAGTATTTCAGTGAACTTAGAAATTCAACATATATCAGCCTTGTGTAACAGGAAGCCCAAAATGACAAAGTCACACAGAGTAGAATGGAGAAAAAGAAATTATCCAGAGGAATCTGTCAGGCCTCTTCATGACATCAAATCAACAGAACTTTGACCTAACTTTCTTCTTTAAAAATGGTACATTATCTTTTCATAACGAGAGAAGCACTGGGATGTAGCACCAGTACCAAATAATGCATCTGTCTAGTAATTTGTACACCATCATGGACATATCATTAGATGGTTTGTCTATAAAATTGTTGTTGCCTGATGGGAGTTTCAGAATTAGTGTATTCCCATCTGTTCCCCTACCTGAAGTATTTTAAGCATCTCTTCAATTAAAAAACAACAAACAAACAAACAAACAAAACAAATAAAAAAGCTTATACTTAAACCCACCCACCACTGCACACAGTCAGAGCAGAGATGAGATCTCCAAACAGACACATATAATGTGGATTTATTTCTCATTTAATCGGGAACAACTCAGCAAGCAAAAACACATTGTTGTGTGCCACACATCCATCACATTATAACAGATGCCAAAAAAAAATAAATTAATATATCCATAAGCCATTATCTAGTCCCTGGAGGAAAGTGGGATAGATTATCATATCCACTAATAACACTAATAACATCTTAATGTGTTATTTCATGCGTGAAACAATACAGACACATTGGTGACAGGGAACCCTGAATGCTTGAATAATGATTTTTTAGTTTTTTAGAATACTCTGAGGGCAGTATCATGCGTTACCAACCCCCTCCTTTCAGGTAGTATACAGCTGTAATGTTATCTGAATCATGCTATGTAATGTGCACCAACTTCTCAGGTACTTGGCCAAATCCATCCATGCTGTTAGAGGAGGTGGTGCCACTGAAGTTGATAGGTACCAAAAGCCTGAAGTGGGGCTCAGCATGGTGTTAGAGACAGGAACATCTCCAAAGCTGGCAAGGCCCCCACACACAACTGCAGAACAGCCTTGGCCTCCTGCCAACTGGGCATGGAGAGTAGGCCAAGTCGGGATCAGGTCAGGCAAAATGACACAGAATAATGTTTTGCATTTGCTGTGGACATGGCAATGATCCCCAGATGTTCCATCCCTGGAATTTCCCTGTCAGTTCAGACCAAATTTCATGAGACATGCCAGGTCAGGTTTTGGAGCTCTAGGATGTCTGGTCCACAGAAAGGCCATGGAAATGTGTTTATGGTGTCAGAAACCCCAGAAGTCCAGCCTGAAATAGCTGTTCTTCAACTGTGAAGAACCGGGAAGAATGTCAGTCTTGAGTCCCCAAGTTCCAGGGAGCATACAGTGTTTTAGGAACCACATGTCAGTTTTTCCAAAACAATTTTTTTTTTTATATTAATTAATTAATTATTTTTTTTTCCCCCAAAACCTCTCCCCGTAGATTGTTTTGTAACTGTTTATTGGCTGAACCAAAACAGGCGACCAAGATGTGTCTCCCCATAATTATGACAAAATTTCCATATTTTAAATAAACTTGGTAGAGTTTAAACTCACAATTTTTTTATGTTGCATGTGCAAAGGCTAGGACCTGCTGCAAAGAGGTCCTGTTGACTCAGCTGCCTCAAAAGCCTGAGCAGATTCTTGAATAGAACAGTTTTCTTTGAATGCCTCCTGTGTGTTGGGATTTGTGACAAACCTGACAGCAAGCAGCTGCTGACACACATACACATATGGCCAGTATACACACATTCTGCGTGTTAGTTTCACAGCCTGGGATAGGATTTAGAGACTACCTAGGCAGTCACCAAATCAAGATAGAATTGCATACTGCGAATAAAGTTTTAGGGAAAAAAAAGGCATTGAATTTCCAGATGACAGCACCAGACCACAATGACACTGAGTATCTCTATCAGCCAAAGAAAGTCACAGGTGTGAATTTCTAAATTCTTGAGAGATGAAGTTGGCATATTCGTATTAAGAACTCAGGCCATGACAAGCTTTCCTCCTGCTGAGGACTAGTCACAGGTGTAAAACACAGCCTTCCTTCTTTCATTCCCAATCTTGTTTGAAACACAACAGTGACGATTTAACGTTGACAAGATCCACTGTGGGAAGGAAAGCACCAACAACAGCCAAGAGCACCTGTGGGGAGGCAGCCTGGGAGGTGCCTGAGCAGCAGGCACAGAGCCCAGCCTGCGAGCTGCTGCTCTCCCCTAGGACCCCAGCAGGCTCTGGCACGTCATGGGCTACCATGGCTCCATGTTGCAATGCTGGAAACACAGCCCAGATCCTGTAGTAATAAATAACGGGGGGAAGGGCTGCTACTACAGGCAGGGCTTTTAATTGAGCACGAGGTCTTTTAATTGGGCTTTTTCCTCTTTGGAATCTTAGAAACATCATTATAATAACTTCTGCTTAAAGACACACAGTTTAGTTGTGAAAGTCAAGCACTTGAAAGCATAAAAGTAATAATAGTTTTAACTTTTTTTTCACTGCAGCTTTTAGCACTTTTTCTGATATGACCTGTCCTCAGGACAGAGAAGACATGGAAAAGAGAAAACATCAAATCAAGTTTTGATAGAAGAAGATTTGATCATAATCTGTGTTTGCATAATTTCACTGAATAATTTTCCTTTAAATGCAGGTTTTTTAAGCTTAAAAAAGCAGTGATAACTGGATTATCAATAATTATTTATTATATTAAAAACTATACAATAGTTATAAAATACCTATTTATAAAATAAAATCTGCCTGTTAACCACCATTCTGACTGATAAATTTACTTACATAAGTGTTGTCATTCACGTGTGTATAACTGTTATTGTATACATACACCTTTATCTCTCTTTCACACACTATGCACATATGAATTGAATATAGCTGAAAGATTAAAAAATATTGGACTGCATGAATCCAGATACACAGAAGTTCATACTTATGCAGCTAACTTCTTATGTGTAATCTCCACTGCTTTTAATCACAAGGGCATTGTTCAGTTGACCTTTCCATAGAGACTTTATATATCAATAAAATAAAGAATTGATTCATTAAACCTGCATACTTAAGAGATCAAGATTAAGACTCACATAAATAGATTGTTATGTAGCTCATATTAAATAAATTAAATATTGCTCAATTAAAATTAAGAAGTGAAAAGTAAAAGAGAAGGTAACAGCCAAGTTTCCAACAACCACGTTAACTTACATGTGTGGTGTATTTTGCAATCTGTGCTGGATAGCTGGTAATGAAAAATCAAATATTATTCAACATAACTACCCAGGGAAAAACAGGACTGGAAACCAAAAAGATGTGGTGTACTTTGAAGTTAGCATTTCCTTTGAGACAATGTTTGTTTTGGGGTTTTTTTAAAACATAGTATTATTTGACAGTTTTACAAATTATACCATCATACTAATGCACACAAGCTTGCATACGTAGACAAATTAATGGGGCTGAAATTTCAATACACAGTTTCTTAAAGTATCAGTAGCAAATTATAGCCCCAAATAATTAACAGGCTCATTGACACCTGTTTTTTTTTGGAAGAAATGAACGCATTTACTGCACTATTTAATTTTTTTAGCATTGGCATAAACATGATTTAAGTACTGGTGGAGGCAATCAGTTGTACACTCTAATGTTTTAATAATACCCTAATGAACAGCAGGTTCATATTGATTAACACCAATAATAAAAACATNCATGTGCCAAATGAGGCACGGATCTCTTGTGGCAAACTTAGCATATGATACTGTAATTAGAGAAAGCACCAAAAGAAGAACAGGACTGTTTCTATTAGCCAATAATTTACTTAGTTTTGGCTCCTCAGAAGAACTTGCAAGATCAAATCAAATTTCCAGAATACTTCCAGATGCAACACATGATTTAAGTTTAGACAAAAGGCACTTCCTTTCTACTCAACAATTTCAGGTTTGGCTTCCTCTTCAGTTTCTGTTTCTACCTACAATTAGCCCTAATTCATTTAGCAGAGGTTCAGCACATCTCAATTTTATCTTTCTGTCCCCTCCAACCCACTGAAATTATCTATTGATCAACAAGGAGGACTTGACAAAGAAGGAGCAGTGCAGACATGCTGCTAAACCTGAGAAGAAACTACAATTGCTGGTGAACATGAGTAACCAAAATAAAAATTGATTTTGACCGTTAATTTTCAGTAGAAATAAAAATAAATTCTACCAAGGCTGTTCAGAGAAGACTGTTCCAACAACAAGGTATATGAGATTCCAGCTGTTTTGATGCTATTTCACTTCATAAAAATATAAAAAAAACAAATCAGTGAACCACAAGGAGACTCTTAGAAGGATTTTTAAACATCCACATCTAGGCACTCAATTGGGAAATGGAAGCTCTTGGTTGCATCTCATGCTTCAAAAATGTTTAAACAACTTCAAATTAACACCTTGCTGCAAAACGCAGGGTCAGGGGAGGCGAGGGTGTCCACTTCCCAGAAGCAGACTAATTTCCAGTTACTTTGGATATTGGTTTCCTATGAGATCTGAGGCAGGGATTCTTGTGCAAGCAGCCTGTTAGCTGCAGAAAATCTTAGGTCAGCTGGGAACCTTGAATTTTAGACAAAGGGAATGGACACCTCTAGGTCTTTCTTGTCAGTTCAGTCTCTGGAGTACGGAATTTATTGGTGTCTCCAAGCTTTCTTGGAGCTTTCTTGGGTATGTGTGTTCATATGTAGGGTGTGTTCAGAACTATTTATTCTTGTATACATACACATAAATCCTATACACTTGTGAACAAAATTACTTAGAGTGAGGAGGTGTATGTATGCGTATATATCAGCTTATAGTGAATTTAAATTGGTCACTTATAATTGAGTCCAGCACCTGTGACAACCTGTACTTTCAGAGCTGAGTCAATTATTTCAGGTACCTTTAGGCAAATGGGGATAACAGCAACTCAGATTTAATCACAAAGATGAACCGCATGTGATGCAAATGCAAAGGAATGCTAGTCTTCTGGACTGCTGCATACCTACAAGAGAAAATTTTACAGATATTCACAGTTAAAGTAAACAGGTACCCACCCATTCAGGAGTATGAAGGTTTTGCTGGTCCGGCACAGTTCCGTGAGTGGGAATAATCACCTGGTTCAATTCTAAGACTAAAATGAAACATTAAAAATGGAAACATTTTAGCATTTTTGTGGTATGGGTTTTTTATGTGTTTATAGTTTTTAAATTTTTTTATTAATGCTTTGTGGAGAAGCCAGTTTATTGCACTTATTTCGTGTTTCAGAAATGGAATGATTGTGTATCACACTTCAGTTACAATCAGCAGGTGGCAAGAAAATGAAACACCAGGTAATGCTAGGAGAACATTTTGACAGTGATGCATCCCTACAGTGATGCATCACTACAGTGATGTAAACAGCATCCCTTTACTAGTATTTTACTAGTTATTTAGTGTTTCAGAAACTCTTTGGACATTGTAGCAGAAGTTTATTTTTCAATTAATAAGGTTACCAGAAGTGGCTCTAGCTGGGCAAATAACCCTAGCTCATGCTGGCTGTACTTGTCAGGCAAGAACAAATAACAGTAGCAAAGAATTCTTCACAAGGCTTGCAATGGGTGTTATATAGGCTGTGATACTGTAAGATTCACTCAACAACACGTAACCTAAAAATACACCTACACCTTCGATGTGTATTAATGCCTCAGCTACTCCTCACCCATTTCATCAATACCTGTTAAAAATGAACAACCTGGAAACTGAATTGGTTTCCTGAAAATAAAACATAAACTAAAAATGACTTTGTCAAATATGCTACTGCATGAAGCCATTATCAAGCACACTGGGAATACTGGCTACCAAATCAAGCACTGGATAACACACAAATTCATCCTAAAAAAGCTACTGGAAATAAGTTACAGAAGCTCTACATTTGCTGCAAGGTATTTGCAAGGTTTTGTTTCTTGACAACTATTTTTGTGTCTTAAGGAGAAGTCAGATAACATCCTGAGGCTGACGATAACATCAAGAAGCTGAAGGGAGCAGGCTGCTTCCTGCCTATGCATGGCAGGCAGATGGATCCCATCTGTTATTTTTAGATCCTTAAAGCTCAGACGTATCTAAGTTAAGTCTGTCCTGCATTGAGGAAGGGCATGGATAACACAGGTACCTAAATTCCAGTGTTGTCTGGAAAGGATAGCCTCAACCTACCAAAAAATACTATAATGCTAAAAGAAGATCTCCAAACTCTAAAATAATTTACCTAACCTTTTAGAATAGTTCAATACCCATTATATACAAAGCCAGGAAGAACACAACTGATATGCCTGGTTATGTTTTGGTTTAGTATAACTTGTTTTTTGGTTGGTTTTGGGTTTTTTTGGCTTAAAACCTTCATTACTAAATGGCCACCTTTTCAAGACATTTTAAGAAGCTTTTCTTTTTCACTGATGATGCTCATTTATACTAGCTGAAGATATGTCAGAACACTTAGAAAAAGAGCACAACAAGATTACAAATTCTCTCATGGCCTCCAAGCAGAAAATTCTTGTTTAAATACTCTTTCAGTGTTTGGTAGGGACTTAGTTCCAGGTGGCGTTGTCAGTTTTCAGATCTCTGCTTTGGTGATAGTAAATGTTCCAGGGAGAAGACAAAAACAAGTCCACAAATTTTTTGTGAAATATTAGAGCCATAACCCAAAGGTCTGCCCAGCTGAATAATCAAGGTTTGTGAGCTCTCAACAGCATTAAGATCTTTATAAATATTTCCCAGAATTTTTTAAAAAAAAGTACTCAAACATCACATGGTGAGACAATAACATGAGGGTTTAGAAAACACAAGCACCTCTCAGCAGCTACTGAAAAACTGCTGAACATGTGCATCATCATGGTTTAATGGATTCTGCTTAGACTAGGGTGAGAAGGGGAAAGACATATTCTCAATGTCGGTGTAATGGACATCTGCCTGCATTTCCTTCATTCTTTGTTTTCTGTGTGGGCACAAAGATATCCAGATACAAAGTATTTCCAAAAACCCACAGAAGAAGGAATGTTTCTGCCCACCTGTAATGGGCAGAGGGAAGTAGAAATATAAGCATCTTGCTTTGACATATATACAGTTGCTCTGAAGCTGTGTGCCATTACACAAAACATGAAGGTATGGACACAGACACAAAGACTCTCAGCCACTGAACTCCAGGATCAGGAGTTAAAGTGGCCTTTTTGCTAAGTAACCACACCCCCATCATTGGTCCTGTCTAGAAAACCCTTCAGACAGAACTGAAGGTGGAAACATGAGGAGTCACAAAATCCTCATGGATCTGGGGCTGGTCAGAAATATCCTTGTGAAATTTGTATGTGAGTTCAATTTGCTTTTACATCAGGGTGTCTATCCAGAATAACTTCCTCCCGATATGGTGAATGTCATGGAAACTTTATAATTGTGTCTATATTTAACATCTTAACACATTTGTATTTGAAATAATGCTTAAGAGAATCCCTGGGTCATTGTCCCTATGGAAGAACTTACGTAAAAGGGACCTGCCACTCTCACCTCTCATGAGACAATAGCCAAGAACTTCTCTCAAATTAATTACAGATTAATGTTCATGTGAATCCAAAATTGCAAAATCTTGACACTACCTGAATGGGTGCTTAGATAAGATTTGTTCTGACGGTAGTTTGCAAGGGCAGCTGTGTCAATTTGTGCTGTTTTTATCTGGAAGAGACTGTTCTAGTCTCTCAGAAATACAAAAACAGTACTGCAAAAACTCAGCTTTGCCAGAAAAAGCTGCACCCACACGAAGTGCTTTTTATACCCCCAAAATCACTTACTTTATATTTCTCCTACCTTTCCATCAGCATTATGGTAAAGTTAGTTTTAAGTATGGAGGAAAAAAAAAACAAAACAGGAAAGCTCCTGAGAAGACAGGTGAGGTCATGTGAGGTCTTTATCATCAGAGATTATTTAGTACAGATGAATTAAATATCCTGGAACAATTTAGGCCACGTTGAATCTGGCATCAACTTTACTACGCTGGCCTACCAGACGTTTTGAGCTCTGGGTCCCCAGACCCAATTTCCTCTGATTGTAAGTCTGGCCATAGTGTTATCATAGTTATGTCTCGAGGCCACTGTATTGAGATTTTATATTAAAATAATAGTTCTGTTTACTCATATCTTCTTCAGAGATGTTATCACTCCTGTTACTATTTGAGTCAAGGCTAGATGTTTGTGTTCTATCACCCAACCAAGTAAAGCAAAGGAGGTGCAAGGGAATGAAGAAATCTACTGGCTTTGCGCCAGCATACTCTGATTTTAATTGACAGATACATCAAATTCTATCTTCAAGCAATCCAGGCAACTTATGCTTTTTTCTTAACAAAAGACAAACACTTAACCTAATTTCTTTCTATTGTAGTCGTAGTTCTGAGTGTCTGCTCAATGATATCAGTTGGTCTTTGATCTAGTCCTCTCAAAAGATGCTGTTGTACAAATTTTAAGTACTGAAAATCTGCAAACTATTTTACAAGAACATCTTTGTGGTATTTGAGCTGCCAATACATCAGTGGTGCTTCCAGCTGCCTGGAAATTATTCTTCAATGCAGGACACTGAACTGAGTTGTCAACATCTCACACCTCCCCTCAAATATGCCTATGCAGAAGTACTACGAAGTCCGTGTTAATCCCACATTATTTTTAATCCCACATTATTTCTTCATAACCTATGTATATCCCATTCTTTTGGCCAGGCCATTGGTGATGAATCCTGCTGTTTATTCTACAGCAATTCTTAAAATTATTCTTATTTATTAATTATTATTATTCTAAGTAATTTTTAAAATGGGTTTTCTCTACAGCTTTGCTTTCTTACAGGTGAGCCAGAATTTCTGACTGGATTGAATAAAGACCTCAAAAATCCCTTGATAGCCAACATAAAATGTCCAGTCTTTTCATTAGTTAATTGATATTGACAGTGGATGGTTTTGTAAGTTCAGTGATTTTTTATTGCATAATTCAAATTTAAAGGCTTTAATGAACATTACTACTAGCAATCTCTACCTATTGCTATAGGTGAGGGGCTATGGCCTACTGATAGACATAGGAGCTGCCCTTCCTTTGTAAGAAATATACAGAAGAATTAAATATAAAGAATTAAACCTTTCTTTGGGACCTGAATAGTGACATAATGGAAGCTGTTCAAAGCCCATTCAGTAGGGATGAAACAGGTTTTTTTGAATCTGTAAATTAAAGAGGACTGAGAACAAAAAAAAAGCAGTATCCAGAAGTGAAAAAACATGCTGTCCAGAAAAACATTAATGACAAGAAAACCAGAAAAATGTTGGATAAGCTGATGTTTGAAAAGACCACTGGGTTTGGCTTTGTTACAAGGATATTGTCAAACATGCCTGAAGATGCCAAGCTTTTAGATAAAAGAAATTCTATGTATTTGCTATCACTGATTTCCTCTCAAATGAAAATAGTCAGAGATGAGAAAGAGCCGCAGCACTCTTTTGGCTTGTAAATCACCTGCGTTAACCCAAATTAATAGGCACCAAATTATTCTGAGAAGTCAAGAAGACTTTACTAAAGAAGTCAAGAAGACTTTAGTCATAGTGCCTGGTATTTAACAAGCCTGTGAGACATCGTTAAGGACAAGATCTCAGCCCTGGCACTGAACATGGTACCTCATGAGCAACCAAGAATGCAAAGCCGGGAGGTGACATCTGAAATCCCTGGGCTTTGCTGCTTTGCTATGGAGATCACATCACCTCTCACTTCCCTCAGAGTTTTGTGAGAGTGCTGACTGTCTCTCACAGAATCTTTAAACAGTCTAAGTCCCAAATCCTCTTCTTACAGGGAGAAAAATAAGTTAATAGAACGCTGTGCTCTCCTAAGTACAAAACCAATGTGCTCAAGAACATCTGCTCAGCCCCTCAGTGGGACTTGCCTGCAGCATGGAGCTCCTGTTCCCCAAAGAGGGAAGTTTACAGTATGGGTACAGAAAATGAACCAAAGCCAGACCGCAGTGCTGGGGCACAGCCACTGGTCTGCAGTGCCTGGCTGCATGCACAGTGCAGCAGGTGGGAAGCAGGGAAGGAATGGGCAGATGGCATTTGCTGAAGGAGAACACTGATGATATTTCAGACCCCCATTCGAACTTCCTCCCGGCCCTGTCCTCACGTAGCTATGCCTGAGGCAGCAACATTCACTGCACATAGAAATGTGCAAACATAATGTACACAATTAGACATGCTCAGGTTGTTTAGGTCTCAAATAGATTGCAAAGAAAATCAGTATAATAACAAAATACATCACTGACTGGAAAATACCAGGAAATGTTTACATGCAATTTTTATCTGAATTGACACATTTCCTGATACATTTTACAGCACTGTCACCACATTAGAAGAGGAAAAAAGTGATTAGCAAAGTCTATGCATTCTAATGAAAATCAAATTAAAAGATCATATCATGTTTGCCACAGTGAGGCTCAAAGAACTGGATGGAATCAGATTGTTTCCATCTGCTGGGATAAACTAGAAGATCCAAAGACTGTGGTCTTTGTCCAGATGCTGATTTTTCCTGACTAGTGATTCTCTGGGCTATGGTATTTTCTCCATGCACATATGAGAACAAACATTATAAAATTATCAATGGCTTCACCTCATTCCACCAGATACTATTGGCTTGCATTTAGTAGCATTCATTCTGGTAAGTTCTGTGATTAGAATGTGTTTAAATTAGTTTTATTTCATACCTGTAGACCTCACTGGAAAATGATTTGATGATTTCTTAGGAAGAAATTATTCAATAACAAATTGAAAATCATGTTGCTAAACCCCACATTCTTCACTTTCATAAAAATTATGTATTTGAAGAGAAATTGAATTATTTTAATATCAAACTATGCTTTATAACTTATTATTTCCAGTTAATAAGAGATCCACACAGCTGCCTTCCATGTGAAAGTCTTGTTCTCTTCTTAGGGTCTCCTGCAGTCTTACAGCATGTGAGAAACATGGTGACAACCAGTAATGTTAAAATGTAGTAATGCCAAAATGGCTTTCCAGCTGTCAATAAATTATATACTTTGTGTGTTCACACAGTGCAGATCTGCAGGTATCATCAACCCAAAAACCTAATCTATGCCACATAATAAGGAAAACATTGATTTTCATTTCGGAAGCCCAAGGAGACCTAATAATGAAGCTATAGATGCTACTGGAGCACAAAGGAAGTGAAATAGCTGTCTTGGAAGATGATTCTTTCTTGTTTGAAAGATTATTTTTTCCATTAAGTTATCTTCTTTTACAGCTGTGCAAACAAAGGATGGGAACATGTGGAATGACTTTAAAAAATAAATGCTCTTTCATGGCTAACCCTAAACTGGAAAACATTCAATTGGGTATATAATAGAGGTCATTCCAAGTCTGAGTCAGGATAGTTCACCAAAAATAATAAAGTAAATAGCAGGCAGTTATAAAAACAGGAAACTTGACTTTGTGGAAATGATTTTGCTGATAGCAGAAATATTTAAGAGACACTGAACTGGAATGTTTAGGGGGCTCAGTAATTGTAAAACAGTTCTTTTGTGTTCCGAACGCAAAGAGGGCAAATTGCCCAAAACCTGTGGCAAAAATCCTAAAACATTTCAGTGAGACATGGACTAGCCCCAACCTCAGTTTCGAAAACAAAGCACTGGACTAATGATGTTGTAGTTACAATTCTGTGATTTCAGAGTAATCTGCTGAAAAGCCAGTGTTGGCTCTTGTTTCTCAGTGCTGCAGTGGACGCCAGAACCAACCTGGCTTCATCCAGTATCCACGTCCGACTCCAGCTGACTGTAAATCACTGCAGAAATCACTTGCTAATTAGAATATTCCAATACTTTTTCCTCAAGCTAAACAGTTTACCCACATTCAGCTGAAATGGCTGTCAGAAAGAATTATTTTGGCTCTCATCTGTCAATAGGCAATTCAAAGATAAACAACCTTTGGTTTTAGAATGTATTAACATGTCTACCTGCTATAACTTTAAACAATATTTGGTATACTTTTTAGTTGTAAACTGATTGTATGCATGCTAAACACATGGCTCACTTTGTCAAAGCATAAAGTAATGGAATAAAGTGATTAAATCAACAGGCTTCAGACCGATATACTTTTCAGGCATTAATCTCAGGTTGGAATATGGGCTTGAATAATTTTCTGTTCTCCACTTTTTTTATAGTCTAGTAACTTAAATATATTAAAATGATGCAACAAACAAGCCTTCTTAAATTTTTTAATTAAGGGCTGCTTCGGTTTAATTATATATGGAATCAGGTAGAAAACTACTGTAATGTTGACTGCCAAATGAGCCTGCTTCATGATTGATTCTGTCAAACTCCTACAAACTGAGGCATACATATATGCATATGTCTTTTATTTCTTTCATTTTTAGCAATAATGAAAACATCATAATTCCTGCTGTCAAAAATGCAAGTACTTTGTCTCTAGAGTTGAGAAAAAGAATGACCTCAGTCCCATTAAGAACATAAGACTCAAAGGATCAGCTGGGTCACTGAACCTGGCATCAGCTTACAGACATCTTTGACTTTTAGCTTTGTTAGAAAGTTCTGAGAGAAAAAATTCTTTACTTAGAATAATCTGTTTTAGTCTGAAAAAGGCATCAAGAACAGGCTGCATTTTTTTACTGTTGCAGTAAATAAAATTCAGGTTGCAAAGGATGAGATAGACTAATTTTACGAACCCAAAGGGCATTAGGACAGATGTGCAGAACATAGTAGGCATATCAAGTTACAGACAAATTCTTGTTGATGTATTCACAGGTGTCCAAGCAGATGGAGAGTTTTTATGCCAAATTATATCAACCATAGAATATGGCTCTTGGTGACCAGAATGGATCAATTAATTTCATTAATTGATATATCAATTTCATTACTATAGTTAATGTTTCCCATGCTTAATCAATTATTTTAAATGCAAAATGTTTCATAAATACATTTTTTAGAAGTATACAGCATGTTTCAGTAACTAATAAACATGTTTTTCTCTATGGTATATCAACTCTACTTGCCAACAAGATGAATCTATAGACAAGTTCAGAGTAAATAGGAATTATCTAGTAGATTAGAAAGAAATTATGCAACAAAAAATTGAAAATCAAAGAAAGTGTGCATTTAGCTACATACTTGCTGAAATTAATGTGTGTCTATGGAATTAAAAAAGGGATGTAGGCCCCTAAAACAGGATTTGGGAGTAACCAAAACATTCAGTTCTAGAACTGCAAACTAAAATAGTGGCTTTCCAACTGCTGGCTAACAGGAATTTCCTGCCTTGCTGTCAGGCATTGTGGGTATATTTCCCTGGGCGTTGCCAGGGTCAAGACTGGGTATAGTCCCTTTGGTGCCCTCAGAAATGTCATTGTGCAGTAGAACACAAGGGGTTTACTGCCTTAGCTGCTTTACCAATCAACAAGAAAAACTTCCTTCTCACAGAAAGCTGTTAAAATAAAAATTAGAGGTTATTACATATTACAACCCATAAATTAAATAAGTAACTGCAATCATTCCTCTTTGGTTAATACAGTTCTATTGGCTTTCAGGTTTTTTCTGAAAAATAAATTTATAGAGAGATGTGGTAAGTGAGCAGATCAATAAGACTTCAAACTAAAACTCACGAACACTGAAATAGTTCTGGTTCAAGACTGTTTGTCATTGAAGATCTGTTTCAGAATTTTTTATGACTACAAAAAAGGTAGAAAGGTACAGAGCAATACCACTTGATCTAGCATAGGAGATGCTGGCAGATTTTAAAGCAAAGCAAATAATTTTTCAGTATAAACTCCAAACTCTTATTCTTTTTTTCTTCAGAACCCTACCTTCTTTTGCATACAAGAGGGGGCTGCGATGACAATGACTCTAGGTTTGGCTAAGTAAAACTTATCTGTCTAGAGCTTTAACTTACTTTTGCAAAACAGATACTATATAGGGCTGAGGAAAGATTGAAAGAAAGAAAGATTATCTGTTGATCAAAGAATTTGCATACAGCCTCAGAGAAGTGGCCTCTGTCCCAGCTTCAGGATCTAATACATGTGGTGGTGAGCAAGCTGCTCAAACAAGGTTTGGCCTGGCTTTTCCTGGGAGAGTTTTCAAGCTGACTGCCCAGGGTGCTACTGCCAGGAAGCTCAGCACTTCCACAGCACAGCTGGGCATTTGTCCCTAAGAGAGACCATTTACAAGAGCCGTGTAGTGACAAGACAAGGGGACATGCCTTCACACTGAAAGAGTAAGTTTAGATCACATACTAGAAAAAGCCGTCTACTGTGAAGGTAGTGAGGCACTGCAACAGGTTCCTAAGAGAAGCTGTGGATGTCCCATCCCTGGTTGTGTCCAAGACCAAGCTGGAGGGAGCTCTGAGTGACCTGGTCCAGTGGAAGATGTCCCTGCCCATGGCAGAGGGGTTGGAACAAGATGATATTCAAGGTTCCTTCCAACCCAGACTGTTCTATGATGATTCTATGATGAAGTATGGTATGGTACTTGTAATAGCAAAATTGGAAAATGCTCTTGTTACTGTCTGAGTTTTTGTTATTGGTGAGCATTTTTTAGACAACTTTGTAAGAAAAGCAGGGAATTTAACAACTATAGACCCAGAATGGGATTAAGATCTGACTGTACAAAAGTGGTTGAAAATTAATTATTTTCTTGTGGCCCTTCTTGTGCAGAAGATGCATTCCTGCCATTGCAATTGCACTGGATTCCTGCCAGTGCAATCTGGATCTCCCTGTTCAGCATCTTGTGTTTGCACAACCCATTCAGAAGTGTCTTACCTTCCACACATCTTAGTAATCACTTCAGCAGCCTGCATTCCTGTGAAAAGGGCCTGGGTTCCTAAAACTCCATGTCTCCCTAAAAACAGGAGTTACGTAACCTGACACTCACATCCCTGTTGGAGATTGTGTTCAGAAGTGGTAAAAGCACCATAGAAACTGAGGACAAAAGGAATGAAAATGTTCTGTGGTCTAAACAAGACCTGGAGCCATGCTGTTTATAAGGAAGATTAAAAAGAATTCAGCAATTACTACCAGTTTACTGAACAAGGCAGTGGACTTAAGAAGAAAAAAAAGAACAATGATTGTGTACCTAAACACTGTAACTTGTATTTAAACAAATGGCAGGGAAATGGAGGTTGCCTGGGCAATACTAATGCTGACACTGCCTGACTTCATAACCTTAATGTTAACATTTCTTAGTCATAGTATATTATTAGTTGCAACCGATTAGGGATGCTATGGCTCCTGCTGGTAACTGGTAAAATTTGCATTTAAATACGGAGAAAGATTACTGCTGGCTATACTGTATTATTTAATTATACAGTCAGTTTAGAAACGGAATTATATCTGAAGCATTTGAATGATTCCCTTGAGCAGAAATGATGCAACAATTATTACTGCAATTGGCATGAGGAAACTTTGCTCAAAGTCTAGAATTTCACCTAATCAGGCAATTTGATTAGTGGTCCATATGTAGCAATGCTCTGTGCTGCTGCAGAGTAATCTCAAAATGCACTGCAAGAAAAGTAATAGTAGTAATTGTAGACACTTCTTCTCTTGGATAAAATTTATTAAATTTTAAAAGTCAGTTCAGAATAATGTAATTAGTGTAAATTCAGTACCATGATGGAAACAACCAACGAGTGTGGTTGTTTTAGCTTATTACAATCACTATGAATAAAAATTCTGGTTTCTGCTGAAAATTCAACTCATGATGCCCAGCAACTACAGCTGGGTAAGGCCTGACACCTTCATGTCAGACAGATGGGGCTTTGAAGACACAGAGGTTTCTATATTCCTTTCTGGGAAAAGAGGCATTAACAAGAAGGATGCATGTGTCCAAGCAACTTGCTAATAAGAGTAGTGTGGGCAGGCTGATGGAAAATAAGAATATGCTCCCTCTGCCTGGCATTAAAAAGTCCACTCTACAACTAAAGTTAAAAAACAAATGCATATGAAAATACCAACTCAACAAATTTATACACAAATTCATTCAGAAAACATAAAGGCAATAAAAGCAAGCTCCAGAGAGAGCACAACTTTCCTTCCCTGGACTTTGAGAACAAGGAAGTAGAAGGATGTAAGATCCCAAGAGCCACTACAGTCCTCTAACAAGACAAGGATGGAAAAAATGAAGTAGATTCCTCTGGAGAGAGAATGACATGCTGAAGGTCCTGGTCATTTCAATCACTGGTTAAGAGCCCCCAGGTTTAGGTGACTGAATGGACAGATCATCCACTGCACATTTACCAGACCAAGCCTTGAGCTTAAGCAGGGTCAACAATTACCTTTCCAAGGCAATTCCATCATTAAGCTATGCCTCTGGCTGCAATCAGCCTCTTGTTGGGATGGGTGGTCTGTCATTTGGTTTGTAAGCCCACTGGTGAATTGTCCTTTCTGTCACATGAGGAGTGAAATGCACTACTGCTTTGTGGTCATTTAGCTGCAGGGCTTAGCACTGGTTCCTGGCCTTTGTCCTTGGGCAGAAAGGACAGCTGCTCCCAGCCCCCAGCTGTATGGTACAGCAGAGTCATTGGCCCCTACATCTTGCCTTCTGTGCAGGTTCTTACTGTGCCTTTTCACCAGAGAGTGAGCACTAAGGCTGTTGACTAGTTTTACACAAGGTCAGTGGTCCACCTAGCCCAGCTTCCTGGCCTCAAGAGAATCCAGTGGTGCTTTGGGTCAAAACCACCATTCAGTGCTCCAAAGTGCAATATTAGGGCACAGAGTCAGGGAAGCTCCCACCATATAAAATCAGACAGAAGTAGTACTTTTTTTTTTTTTTAAGAACACCTTAATTGCTTTTGAGCCTGCAACTGCTTCTTACATGTCTTGGCTCTGGGATGAGTGAGAAGCAGCAAGTTTTTAATCACCTATCCATGAGGTGGCACATTAGAAATAGTCTCAGATATATTACATAGTACTACAAGCTCTGAGGCAGATGACAAAGGTACCTGAAAAAAATGTATGAACAGCGCTGACCATGGGACAGCGAGAGTTTTTTGACTACTTGACAGGCAACAATGTAAATAAAGTATCAGGTATCTAGCTGAAGTTTCGTGATTATAAGCAGCCTATATAGAAGAGTCATACTGGGTAGAGTCATACTTCAGATTTCAGTATGGTCACCCACCACCATTGAACAAGTCTTTCAGAGTAGAAACAGCAGGACAGCTTCAGACCCATCAGAGTAAGCACATGACAGTCTGGCATAAAGTGCCATTTCTAGATTTCTCTAGCAATTGCTGCCCCTTCATAGAAGGCTAGCCATCCCAGACTGAGTAAATTCTCTCTAAGAATTTATCAGTAAAGAATCCCCATGAATTTAAAAGTTAAGTCTCCTTTTGCTTGGCAGAGAGAATAAAAATACCTGCATTTTAACAGTGTATCTCAGGAGGGAGCTAACAGAACTCAGGCCTATACTGTAATGATCCTAATGAAAAATGACTAGCATTGAATCTTAGATACCGTTCAGCTATAACAAAACCAAGCAGCAAGAATAATAAGGAGGAAAAAGCCAAACCCTGGCTTTCCTCCTTTCTCACCTACACCACAGTGCAATTCCATGAAATCTTCAAAAAAGCCCACAGAAGAGGAAATGCAAGCTCTGTTTTGGAAAGCACGGAAAGACATTTTACTTTGGTGTCTGTAAAGAATCCTGCTAAACTGTTTATGATGCTATGAACATACCAGATGGCAGTAACACAGGAACAACCACAGGGTTTGCTCATTTTGTACAACATTACAGATCTCCATGAGAGTACAACCAGTGCTCAGAGACCCAGCGATAGCTCTCTTCACAAACTCATTTCCACTGAGATTCTAATCCATTTCTTCAAAACTGTGGAAGTGAGAAAATGTAAAAAATCAGTTTTCCAGTGAAATAAAACCAAAACCCAACCAGCAGCCTCTAGAGAGCAGTTTTTCATTTAAGCTGATATAAGAATGCTTACGCATCTTGTTATAACAGTAGGGAAAATGCAAGTGTGATGGGCTGTTAGGAGGTTAGTCATTATCCCTTGATATCAGTATGCTGAGATTTGTTCTGTTTTTGAAGAGGAGACTAGAGCGTCTTTACTGCAGATTCTATTTTTTGTGTCAAAGGTAAGAAAAATGACCTTTTGAAATGTGTGAATCCAGCTCTTAGACTGTAAGACTAGAAGGTAACAGCAAGGCCATCCAGTCTGATCCCTGAACAAAAGGATTTTACCTCCAGATTTTCCTTTAGTTCAGTATCTGCAAACTGGAGAAGTACAGAAACACGAAATCATGAAATAATGACTCCTCTATCCCTGCTTGCTCCAGGCTGGCACTTCAGTTGTGCAGTTTGGACCTGAAGGGCATCTTGTGACCTTGTGAGTGACATTTCTCTTCTGCATGAACCAGATACGTTCATATGGACTCCAACTTGGCATTCTGAATGCCAAGAGAATGACTGGCCCTAAAGGTGACACAAGAAAACGGCAAAGAAAATAGCGATAGATATGGAAGAGAATTGAAAGACTCATGGTGAAAGCAAACAGGATTTCTCTAATATTTATTTTTGCATACAAGGTTCCTAAGGAACATTCTGACGAGACGAATGGTTAATGGGTTTGTTGGGTGAACTATACACAGTGAGAGATGCAGAAGCTCTTCTGGTGGACACATTTGATCTTAGAGCACAGGATAAACATCTATCCCCAATGCATTTAATTAAATTCTCCATTCTGAGGAAACAAATTAAAATAAAGCAAGAATACACCAAACCACAACAGATAAATGGAGTGTTATTGTTTATGCTTTCATCATGAAAAACTTCGGAAAATAAACAATTGAAAAAAACCCCCACACTGAAAAACACCTACTGAACAGCTACCCCAAACTCTGGGGACTAAGATTTCAACATTTACACACTTAGATAACTTCATGGATGTTGCTGGATCCACTTATCTCAAAAGAATCATTCTCATGTTTGTGTTCTCATGTTTGGCTTGTAATCCTTCCCTACATGGTCTGGAATAGAGAAAGGAGCAGCAGCCTGCTACCTCGGAAGTTAATGCTGTTGTGTGAGAACTATAGGAGCAGGCTGCAGGCAATCCTGTAAAAATCAGTATTCCTACCACAGCCTGAGACAAGTACATGAAATGGTGGCAATATAACAGCTATCAGAAGGCTGAGTCCAAACTTGAGCCCAAACTCCATAAAATATTATTGGTTTTATGTTTTCTTTCCCCAAGTAATTTCAGAGGAGTTAGTGAGATCTGATCTAAATCAACTGTTAAAACACAGTATTGCTGATATTTTAAGAAGTAGAAAGGATGAAACCAAGAATCAGCACAAGCTATTTATTATTTTTGTGTGAACCCTCTCCCTCCCCTTCCTAGGTCTCACGCATGCCCAGAACCTGGCCTGATAAATGTGCATATACTCTGAAGGATGACTTGCTGTAGGACTGTGACAGAACGCTTTGGAGAGAACTGTAGAGTTAGGCCTCTGGTCAAAAGTTTGATAAGGCGCTTTTATACCTCCTTCAGGTATATACCTTCCTGAAGGCCCCCGATGGTGTTCTTGAATCAGAAGGTGTTTTCTTTATTGCTTAAAAGAATGTGATTTATTTTTGTTTGGTTGTTTTTTTTGTTTTTTTATCCCAGATCAACTAAAACAAAACAGCTATCCTGAAGCAGGAAATATAAAGAAGACAAGCTACTTCGGCTTTTGTCATGCGACAAGTTTGCCAAGATCAACCCCAGCCATACTGTCAAGATTACTACCCTTATATAGAGGGAACTATCATACCCTGCCTTCTGTATGTTTTACAGGAGGGCAGCCCACACACGGCAGTTGGCACGAGCTCCAAACATAGGTTTTTTAGTAGCCAAAATGATCTCTTAGTGTTCCCCACTAATGCCAAACCTCCAGGCAGCAGCTATGGAGACTTTTCATTGGGAGCTGACATGATTAACCCAATTGTAATTGCAGATGGCTGTTTGGTCAGCCTTCAATGCCTATGGATCAATGAGCTATCTAATTAGAAATCTTGAGATATATTTATAAAATTATACCCACTGCTATTAAATTTACATGTCTCAAAGCAGATATATTTGAATTTCTGTAATGAGATTCTCAGCATGTTTCCTTTAAAGTATTTCCCACACTCAGATCTCAGTGTGTTTACAAGAAGGTCCTAAAAAGATACTTTTAATTACTTTAAAAACAGTGAAAAAGTTAAGTTTAAAGTCAAAACGTAGAGGTGTACTTGTGTGTAGGTGCAAAGACTCTCTACAAGTATTTTTAGTGCTGAACCCAGAGTTTAGAAACAAACTGTGCTTTTGTTTCCTAATCAGGAAATACTTTGTAGTTTTAGCAGTTAAAGGACTCCTCAGATTTCAGTGTGGTGCCCAGTGACAGGACGCAAGGGAATGGCCTGAAGTTGTGCCAGGGGATGTTTAGGCTGGATATTAGAAAAAGGTTCTTCATCCAGAGGGTGCTTCGGCACTGGAACAGGCTCTGCAGGGAAGTGGTCACAGCACCAAGGCTGGCAGAGTCCATTTCAACAATGCTCTCAGGCACATGGTGTGATTCTTGGGACTGTCCTATGCGGGGCTAAGAGCTAGACTCAATAATTCTGGTGAATCCCTTCCAAATCTACTTGTTCTGTGATTCTGTGATAAACAAATATTGCTTTTCTTGTAGACTCCAGTAAAGTTACAAAAACATCTGGAGCTCTACTTGGCTGGACTACATTGCCCTTGAAGCTTTCTCTCTCCTCACTTGGTTATCAGCAAGTCAAGAAAGATACTCCAGCATTTACTTTTCTATTCTTCAGGTCTTTTTTTTTTCCAATTCTTTATATGTTTAAGTCTTACCAAATATTGTAGGAGCTGTTGCTGGGTTGTGTCTTAAGCAGTGCCATCAGTTTATAGATTAAATTGTGCTTTACTGCAAAATTCCTTCTTGTATTTTATAGACAGCAGAATAATTAAATGAATTTAATTATTTTTCCTAGAATAAATCAGCATATATCTAGATGATGAAAGATTTAATAGAGATATTCCCTCCATTAGGGACTAATTCTGCTTTTTCTACATTGTTTACAAAAATTACACTATTCCCACTCTAGTCAAAGGGACTGCTCACAAGGATAAAGGTGCCTTACTTGACTTCATCCTTGTTCATGAATGGCTATAAAAATCTCCATTAGACTACTTACAGAAAAAACACACAGAAAAAGAACACCAATAATCTTACTAACATTGCACACAAACTAATAAAACTGTCTAGCACTGCTAGAGCCATATGGATTATCATCTCAGCTTCAGTGCCAAATCTGCAGCAGTGGAAATTTTTTTGCAAATAACTAATAGTATAAAGATAGCATTTTTTTCCCTGCTGGATAAATTACCAATTAACACATTGCAATTTTTACTATATATTAAAAATATGCACGAAAATGCCACAGATTAATTATTTCAATTCACTGCACCCATAGCTAAATTATCTTAGTCCCTTCTGTAGTTTATTTTCCTGATGAACTCAACTGGAAGAATCTTTAAGCCACTGCTTAATGAGTGCCTGGCCAGATAAGTAGGTGGACAGAACTACAGAATCATAGAATCACAGAATGGCTTGGGTTGGAGGGAACCTTAAAGACCATCTAATTTCCAACCCCCTTGCCATGAACAGGGACACATTCCATAAGACAGGTTGCTCAAAGTTCCATCTAGCCTGGCCTTGTACATTCCCTGGCATGTGGCATTCACAGCTCCTCTGGGGAACTTGTTCCAGTGCCTCACCATCCCACAGTAAACAATTGCTTCTTAATAGCTGCATTGGCCAGCCCTCCCCTTAGGAATACTGTCAAGAGTTCTTTCTCTTTCACTTTTAATTACTTTCATGCTTAGTCTGTACCCAGAACTTGACATGTTTTGCCTTCACTTACATTTCCTTACTCTTTTCATTACTTCAATGCTTCTTATTTTATGAGAACCTTCAGTGAAGAACGTGGCTTGTGCTACATGAGTCTCTCCACTGATCTAAGTTCAAGTCTGATGCTTATCTCAGGCTTTCTTGAATGACAGTAACAGACCACAGCTTCTCCACAGGCTGTTTGGTCATGCTCTTAACTCCTCCACTGTGTTAGCACACCCTTGGATATCAGTTGCCAGCATCTTTAGCAGGGTTGCTACACCACCAATATTTTGTAATCACTTCTCATACTTTCCAACTCCATTTGCAACTCAGATGACATTTTGTAGTTACTATTCCTCCCATAAAGAAAGTAAAGAATCCACAATATTTCACGCACTGAAAAGTCACTAATCTCATCCTCTTCTCCTGACACAAGTCCATTAGTACCACCACACCATAGGAAGTGCAGGGCATCTCAACACAAGCACTTCTTGCTCCCACTCTTCCTAGACAGTGAATATTCTTTATCTGACTGTAATGTCCTAAAATAGTAATGGTTGAGGGACAGGTCACGGGTCTCTGCTGCAGCTCTGAAAAAAGAACTAAGAGCTTTCAGTCTGAAGAGAAGGCTCTCGGGAAACAGAGAAATTGTGTGATTTTATGACTAACTGGAGGCCTATAAGAAAGATGTGGGAGGGTTTTTAGTAGGGCCTTTAGAGACAGGACAAGGGGTGATGGTTTTTAGGCTAAAAGAGGGTGGACTCAGTCTACTCATAAGGAACAAGGTTTTAATAATGAGGTTAGTGACAAGCTGGAACAAGTTGCCCAGAGAGGCGGTCAATGCCCCATCACTGGAAACATTAAAGGCCAGACTGGATGGGGCCCTGAGCAACCTGATCCAGTTGAAGATGGGGCTCATGGCAGTGGGGTTGGACTAGATGACATTTAAAGGTCTTTCCAACCCAAACAATTCTGTTATTCTGTGATCTATCTCCACCCATGCTGCAAGCCTGCAGGATAGACACACACCATGGGCACTCAAGTTTTCCAGGCATTGAGCCTGCTGCACCAGCTGGTCTCAAACAGCACCAAACACAAAAGAAGTAGTAGCTGTTTCCTACAGCAGAACACTGCCGCGCACCTCATTCTGATGACTGTAATGTAAGCAGTTTCCTATGCAAATATTTAATGTCCCATGATAAATCACATCTAAAAAATGCTGGAGAACCTGACTAACCAGGTTAATGGGGCCAGATGAATTCCATCTACAAAAAAATGAAAGGAAGGGCAACAGGAAAAGCAAAGCAAAATCTGCTGTTGGTGGCAGTTCTTACAAAACTTTAATTTTCAGTTGTGTCTAAATAATGTTGATGAATTAGTGGTTTAATTGGAAATTATGTAATGTAAAAACTAAATTGAACAACATTTTGAAACTAAGCTGCTGTTTCTACCACATGAGTCACAAAAATAATTAAAACAATGTATATGGTCCAGCAGACCACTGTAGTGCAACTACACTTCTTAAAGTTCAGTTTGAAGTTTAATACATTTTATTAATTTTCCAGTTTGAATCTGGCACTCATTAAGGATGCTTCAGGAACTCACTTCTCAAGTCTATGCTGGGAACCATGCCTGTATGTCTACTGCTGTTATCAAATACTTGAGAATGGAGTAGGTAAGAATAGAGTAATTCCACTGAATTAAGCAAAAATGTATTTCAGATGTCTGTATACTCCCTTGGGATACAATCAAGACACTGCTTCCATCACAAAACCTTCAGAGAGATGTGGGATGCCTGAGTAAATTGTGAGGGGTGGAAAAGACAATAAGATCTATGCTCAGACACTTGCATTCTAAGACTGACTGCCAAACACAATCTATTGTTTGGTGACAGTGCACATGACTGCCAGTTTTCATTTACCACACACAGTATCAATAGGAGGATAAAGTACACAGTGTCCTTCTCTGCAGCTTTGCATTCCTACCACACTGACACTGAGATTCCCCAATGAAAGATAAGGCTAGAATGCCAAGGAGACATTAGCTGCTGCTGTGGGGTGGTTGTGGGTGGGAATACTTCTTTTGGTAGCCAAACCAGTTTGTACTGCTTCACATGTTTGTGATATTACAGCCTCCGGTTTTCATTTCAACTTCCAGATCCATCAGACTGGAACCAGAACACCAGATGGTAGCAATGTCTGAGCGGTCTATCCTCACAGCCAGTGCAGCAGATGAACACACTCTCTTCAGAGGTAAAACTGTTCTACCTACACTCACACTAAGCCTGAGTTTGAATCAAAAACCCGTAAAAATTGCAAGTACTATTAGGCCCATGACGTAGTGAATATTTTTTAAGTTTCATATTAAAATATATATATCAAATATCAGTTTAATGATACATATTTTGTACAGCAATATTTCAGACTGTTAGAAAGGACCATGCCAAAGACATGCACTGTAGCACTAGTGACAGTCCACTAAGAAGAATCTGATTTTTTCTATTCATCAGGATACAGAGCTCAGCACTTGCATGTTTCTCCCCTCACCTTTGTTTCCTCAATATAAGAATAGCACACAAACCACCACATGGCACCTACTTCAGAGCTTCCTCATTGACATTCACAGTCTGTTAAATAAATTATCTTGTTAAAAACGCAACTGCCGCAGTTCCATATGCTAAGGCCTGAAGCACCTTTTCTAAAGGTTTTCTCATATCAAACACATGATATTTAGTTTTATTATTTGTCCATTATGCAAAAAGCACAGCAATTAATAACCCCTTTTCCTGGCTACACCAGTTAATCCCAAACTTAGGTAAATGCTACTTTATTTGACTTTTTAAGAGGTACAAGACTATTTAATTTATGCCATGTAAAACAAAAGCACCCTTGTGTTTGGTTGTTTGTTTTTTTTAATCACAGCAGAAAACACCCATTTTAGTATCAGATTCCTCTTGGGGTTTGCTACATGTCTAGCGGCAAACTAGACCTTAAGCGAA
Organism: Rhabdornis inornatus; assembly: GCA_013397075.1. Taxonomy (NCBI): domain Eukaryota; kingdom Metazoa; phylum Chordata; class Aves; order Passeriformes; family Rhabdornithidae; genus Rhabdornis; species Rhabdornis inornatus. Next base: position 141,222 of record VWZS01002818.1, read on the forward strand.
CGGCATGCCACCCATCATTCCCAAGGAACTGTCAGGTATGAGGAAATAGTAGGATGAGGTGATTTAAAGGATAACTTTATTGAATGACATAAATGATAACAACTTTATGGACAAGAGAAAGCTGGGATGAGTGGCTGACACCCCAGAGGTCTGTGCAACCCTGCAGAAGGACCTCAACAGGCTGGAGAGATGGGCAGAGAGGAACTGTCTGAAATTCAGCAAAGGCAAATGCAGGATCCTGCACCTGGGGAAAAAGAACCCCTGCATGAGCATAGCCTTGGAGCTGACCAGCTGGGAAACAGCTCTGTGGAGAAGGATCCAGGGATCCTGGTGGACAACAAGCTCTCCATTTGCCAGCAGTGCCCTTGTGGCCAGGAAAGCCAGTGGAATCCTGAGGTGCATTGGGAAGAGCATTGCCACCAAGTTCAGGGAGGTGATCCTGCCCCTCCACTCAGCCCTGGTGAGGCCACATCTGGAGCACTGTGTCCAGTTCTGGACTCCTCAGCACCAGAGAGACATGGAGCTCCTGGACTGGGTCCCACAGAGGCTGACAAGTATGATCAGGGGAATGGAGCATCTCTCTAGTGAGGAAAGGCTGAGAGAGCTGTGCCTGTTCAGTCTTGAGATGACTGAGGGGTGACCTCACCAATGTCTATCAGTATCTGAAGGGAGAGTGTCAAAAGGATGGAGCCAGGTTCTGCTTGGTGGTGCCAAGCAATAGGACAAGAGGCAAAGGGCAGAAACTGATGCGCAGGAAGTTCCACCTGAATATGAAGAAAAACTTTACTGTGCAAGTGACCATGCTCTGGAACAGCTTGTTCAGACTGTGGAGTCTCCCTCACTGGAGATATTAAAGAAGCGTCTGGATATAACCCTGTGCAATGTGCTCTAGGATGACCCTACTTGAACAGGGAAGTTGGATCAATGACCCACCATGGTCCTTTCCAATCATACCCATTCTATGATTTTGAGAATTTCCCAGGCATATAGTAACAGATCTTATCAGTAATTCCTCTCTAATTACTCTTGAAAGGTAATTTTGTGTGGAAACACAACATCTGTTACGGCATTTGCACATCTTTCCTCCCATGTCTCTGGTCTCTTCAAATTCAAGTTCTCTATCTGCATTTTCATATACTGCATAAAGCGTAAATAAACTGATATCAGGAAAGCTTTTTGTGAGCTTTTGATTGCATTACTTTTAGTAACTGTAACATTATAGAACTGCTGGAGTTCTGTACCATGTAATGAAACTCTGGCTTTTTCCTGCATATTGAATTTAATGAGTTTCCTTTTCTGCAAATGGTAATGCTTGAAAAGTAATTTTAAAAAGCCTCTTAAGTTGTTGAGCATAAAAATGTAGAGTATTTTTCCTCTTAAAGGAACTTGTGACTTGTGTAAATAGAGAAAAAATTTCAGGGAATGACTTGTGATAAATACCCACCATAAAATTTATTACTTAATAACCAGGAAAAGAAACAAAACTATTACTACTAAAGTTGTGCAGTTTGCAAAAGCTAATATAGTGGCAGATAAGTCCTACAGTTTGCAGACTTACCTGTAAATGCGCTCATATGTTCAGTACAGCTAAATTCAAAATCCAGGAACAAAGAATACTTTCAAAGTACAGGAAGTTTTTCATGGACAACTGTGGATTCAGGTATGGTAAAAACCCTTTTTAAATAGATTAAAATTGGGTATATGTACGAAGGTTGTATAAGTTTCCTAAATTCCTGCCTGATTCTCTGATCTCTTCCAGAGTTTATGAATTATAAATATCTGCAAACTGGTAATTATATTGCAATTAAATATTTATATTCTTACTGTTTGGTTTTTAGCAGTTTTGCAGAAAAATCATTAGATCAGCATTAAAAAGTGAGTGGTACCAGCAGTATACTTTCAGATGGAATCACACTTGGTGACAAGGTTGATGTCATTGTGTGGCTTGGATTGTATACTCATCTGTGGCCTGGATTCTGCGAAAGTGAAGTGGCAGAAATTCAGGAGATAAAAATACTGAAGTATGAAGAAACAAAAAAATGTAGATAAACCATCAGTGTAACAGATATAAAAGAAAGGACATGAAGGCATGAAAACTAGTTTAGATGTTGACCAGTGTAACAGGCCAGCGTTTCCTGGACCTGTGCAAGTCCCAGCTCATCAGGAAGAGTATCTCACTGTCCCAACAATAGCTTAGAATAAATGAGACCTTGTGTCTATATTCCTGCTTGTTTCTGCAGGGATATACATGCACAAGATGTACACGCATGAGAACAGTGTCACAAACAGAATGCAGGGAGCAGAAATTCTTAATTCTCAGCTCACCAGACAGCTTATTGCCATCTTCAGGAGAATGGAGAACTGCAATGTGCCCCAATCATTTTAGAGTTGATTGCAAGTATGAGAAGCAAAAGGGCAGAAAACCAGCTGTGAAAAGACACCACTGGGGCATTTTTACTCGCTAGTGTAGGTATACTGAAAAGGAAGAAAGTGTCCTTTCAGAAACAGAACTACTTTTTTAAAAGAACCTGCTTATAAAGTCTTGCATGTTAAAAAATTATTAGATCTGGCCCCTTTGAAATTTTCCAAAGGTGGGGATTATACTTAATAAATTGCAAGATAAAGCCATACTTCTAAAAAGAGAATTTAAATGGTCAGGCTTTCCATTGCCTTAAGAAGACTTCTGTAGAGAACTGCCCATTTCACAGCATTATGAAGGCAAACTGGAGTAATTTGGAGGACACTGTTGGTATGGTATGTGTTCATACTGGAGTACAGTATATGATATCAATAATATTTGTAGGGTCATGCAAGAAACATCAAGTTATTGAAGCTATTGAATAGGAAAAAGTAAAAGCTTTGGGTAGGCAGCATGACTAAATGCAGTATATGCCATGAGGAAATAAGCAAAGAATATAACAGTGAGCAAAAGTAAGGAGGTGAAGAATAGCTGTGCCTTCTCTACACCATTTGCATTACAACATCACCCCTCAGGGAAGGGTTCCAAATTGTACAGTTGGCTGAACAAAACTGGTTGTCTTAGGCTGTGACCCCACAATTAATGTTGCTTGAATGAATCAATACTTCTGTACATTTTTATTGTAGTTGCTAAAAATGTGTCCTGAACAACAGCATAAAAGCCTTTTTAGAAAGAAGAGCTGGAATTCTCCCTGAATCCTCATCAGCACATTGTGTGAGAAGAAAATGGCTGATATATGAACATCCTTTTCTTGGTCATCTATAAAGCATGATCTGGTCATTATTGCAGCAGAGTCAAAAGATTACAAGATGTAGACTCAAGGCTCAAGGAGCAACTAGGATATATATATTTGAGTAAAAGACCAAAAAGAGTAAGCAAGTTGCTAACATATTCCTATGAAGACAAAAGTATTTCTTGTTGGATGGGTAGTCAGGATGGATGCCTGTGGATATTGTCTGCATAAGTTAATTTTTCTGGAAACCATACTCAAATATTCTGTAAACCCTCAAACACAAGCAAACCAATTTGGATATGGTGTGAGGTTTGCACCAGGGAAAGAATAAATTAATGATTTATGGTAAAAAAATGATGCCACTGGTGTAACAATCCTCTTGAAAACAGCCTGAGTCCAAATGAAAAAGTTGTCTATCTTGTTTAAGCATTGGACAGAAAAAGTTTCAGCTTGCCAAAAAGTCTAACCTTAGGACAAGACTTTCTTCCCTAAGCACAACTTTGACCCAAACAATTCGTTTCAAATCTCTGTACAACAGGCAGAGCAGCTCTGGTAGCTCCCCGTGGACTGGGACTTGAGTACAGCTCTTTCTCTGGATGCCTGTCTAATACTGCTTCTGACATGTGTGGTTTGCTAGTCATCAGCATGGATAACCAAAACCAACCATATGCCAAAATGAGACAGATCACTCCCTTTATGTGCCATGACTACAACTTCAATATTCCATAATAATGCTTTTCTGATGAGCTATAAACACTTTGAATCAATCTTGAATAGAACTAGAAAGATTTCAGAAATCCTGCTTACTTCCTGAACCAGGGATGGTGTCCTCAGGAAAAATGCAGATGCAAGTGGTACGATAAAACTGGAGGTAAATGGATGATTTACATGTTTTGCAGAGTAATAAAATAGTTCTACTATAATTATACCTAATATAAAAACCTTAAGACAGTTACACACACATTTTGCAAGGCAGAGTAGCAAGTGTGATAAAGCCAGGTGCTATGTAACAGGCTTTGCATAACAACTCATGAAATCATCACTGTACAATTTTTATGTAATTTTGCCACACAGCGCGAGTTATTACAAACTGTTCTATACTGTATATGAAGTGCATGATTTGCTGGCTCTGAGAGCTGAATTATTCCCAAGCTGGATAAAGAGTTATGAGCAGGAAAAAATTCAGTTGTTCTCTGGGGTGAAGAATGGAAAAGACAGCTGTTTGTTAATACAATGCAGTGCTGGTCCACCCTTTAAATTCAGGGAGTGGAGTCAAACAATACCTTTGCCTCACTTCATATGGAAAACTGAATTTGTCTTTGGACTATTACTCTAAGTCAAGGGATACTCCCATCTGAAACAAAGGCTAATAATGTTGGAGGAAAGACATTCCCTGATTTCCACAGACATTGGGTGAGGCTCAAACTTTATACACTTTTGGAGTGAGCTAACTGAATAAATATGGCAAGCTGTGTTTACCATTATTAAGGGTTAGTAGTTGGAGACAATAAGAATGTCAGAGAAAGTTAATATCACTAAAATTTTTTACAAATGCAGAAATTCAGACTAAATATTAAAAAATCATCAAAAACATGTGCTTTTCAGCAAAAGCATTCTCAACCTTTTTCACAATAATGAGCAGAAACCCTTTATATTTGTTAAAATTTATATATACAGATCCAGCTTCTACTTGCTTGTCTAACTGACTTTTGCCTGTATTCCTTATTTGTTAGATTTATTTTAACAAGTTGACTAGAATTAAAAGGCTTGGGAAAATTTTGGCTACTGCAGCTGAAAAACAGCTTCTGAACTAAAGTTAATCTGTGTCTCTCCAGTGAAATGAACAGGCCCCTTCAGTCTGAACCAGATGAGAAAGAACCCCTTTTGGGCTGTTTTCTGGAAATACTTCAATAGAATTCATTCCCACAGTAAATACAATGTCATTGTCCTGGGCTACTGGCATTGGAACAAGACTAACATACACTTTGAATTTAAAACTCTCTGACCATTTTAATGTCTGCTTTTCTGGCAGACACAACACGCCTTTTTCTTTCCCTCCAGCAAAATCACTGTCTTTCTTCGCTTTGCCAATTTTCCCCTTACATTTTACTTAGTTTTGTTGTTGTGGGCGGAGGGAGTGGTGTCACTGAAGGAGAGTAGGTTTAGATTAGATATTAGGAAAAAATTCCTTACTGTGAGGATGATGAGACACTGGGAGAGGCTGCCCAGAGAAGCTGTGGATGCTTCATCCCTGATTGTGCTTGAGGACAGCTAGGATGGAGCCTATGAGCCACCTGGTCTGCTGGAAGGTGTCCCTGCCCATGGCAGGCATGTTGGAACTGGATGATTTCAAGGTCTCTCCATCCCAGGCCGTTCTGTGATTACCCTTCTCTTTAGCTCGGTGTCAAGCTAAGGCACGCCAGTCAGGCAGCGCGGGGAGAAGAGGGATGCTGCGAGCGCCAGGGCGTGCAGAGGCGATCGCACGTTTGTATTCTCCTAAGGACCAAGGCACCGGGGCGCGGGTTGTGCCTGTGCTGGGGGATCACTGCTACACCAAAGGTCTCCGGCATCGCGCTCACTGCAAAGTGCTGCTTCTGACCCCCTCACGCGTTTCCCTCCCGTCAGAGGGAAAGGAAGAGGCAAAGTTTTCGGCGCTGCTCGCCCGCTGAGCCTTCCCGATGCTACGGAAGCAGGACCATCGCCACGGCTCTTCATAAGGCAACCACACCTGGCACACACCCGCCAGCACGGACAAAGACATCCCGTATTTTCCGCGGAGAATCCTCAGTAGTTTTAGCGGAAGGAGGTGAGGTCGGTGCGGGCTCCCTGTCTGCCTGCCGGTCGCTCCCCGCCAGGTGCGCTCCCCGCCAGGTGCGCTCCCCGCCTGCCAGCGACTTCCCCAGGCTACAGCCCCCGCCCAGCCACCCGCCCGGGGCCGAGCCCGCTGTCCAGGGGGGATCATCCCGCGCCAGCCTCCTACTCACCGATCTCCCCATCGTCATTGTCATCATCATTGTCATCATCATCNGCAGGAGGGGCCGCCCGCGCCGCAGCCGCTGCACCGCGGCCAGCGGGAGCGCCAGTGAAGGACTCACCCCTACTAAATACTGCTGAAAATGTGAAGCCTACATACGCAAAAAGCTCCAAAGCAACAAGTAATGGTAGAGTTATTTGAAAAGGTAACGGAAATTGAAGCGGGAATGCACAAGGACTGAATAAAAAGCCCATCTCTAGAGCTCTAGTAATGTATTCAACTCGTTGTTGACTATTTCACAACGAAGAGGTTTTCCTCATCTCCATCTTCGCCTCCAGACACAACCTAGAATTTTGCAACACACAGAACGCAGAATTGTCACTATGCAGGAATGCTGTGGGGGCAGAAGTACTTATAAAAAGGGATTGAAGTGCTCAGCAATATACTCATCTATTCACATATGTTGGCTCCAGGGGCAAGTAAAGGGCTCCTGAAACTGCAAGACATCTGGAGGAGAGCTCAGACAGGAACTGGACTGAGGTGGTATAAGTGGGAAGAAATGGAAATAAGAGTGTAAAAATGGATTGAAGAAATGGAGGAGCAATATTTGGGGAAAGGAGGAGATGAGAAGCACAAGATACCATTTGAGGGTTTTTTTCCCTGCAGAAAGCAGTAAAAACTCTATAAGAAATCTATTTTCACTCTCCAGTCTATTGTTGATACTGAAATGACTCACAGCACCCAGGATGTTTAAACAAGAAACTGGATGAAAAGCCAGATGAAAAGTTAGATAAGCTTGTTGCTTGTTAATATGGTTATTTGTCAGTCAGCTGTGGGTTAGAGTCACAGCAGGGCCTGGTATTACAGCAAGTCTAAGTGCAAGCATATTCAGCAAAAAAAATGAGTTCAGAAATTTAATTGCGGAGTTTTGAAACAGCTCTGCTTGGCAAAGACCTTCTCTCATAGGCTGCTTAAAGACAGAAGTGGTCTGCAAAGGCATGAGTGAAATCATCAGAACAGAAGTTCCTGCTCTTGCCCTGTTGATAATGCCTCACTGGTATTGTCATTATCTGCACCATCTGACACTGCAGATTTTTCTCACTCAGATTAGGAAAGACTCACAGAACTGAACCAGAGATGGGAGAATACCCATCTCTCTGAGGGGTAATGATGCACAGCAAGATTTGTTCTTTTGTGTCCTAAGTTAGAAACCTAGTGTGCCGCCCTGTGATGCATCCAATCTGCCTCTGACCATCTAAGAATGTGCCTTACTCACTGCTGTGACTGCTTGTCAGGTTTCACACTCCATGAGGTTATGTAGAGAGAGTAAGTTACATCACTCCTAGCCAGGAGTCTTCACTCCAAGATGACTCATTTGCAGACACATCATAGTTCTGATGTGCTGTGATAGCATCTTTACATTCCTGTATTGTATAATATTCAGCTGCCCCCTTTTCTTGCAGGTCCTCCCCAAAATGTGGTCCTGGCTGGTGAGATCTTGTTTCATAAATGATGGGAAAAGGGCAGGGATTGTTACAGACAAGGTACAGCTTGGTTTAGGATGGTGACATGAGATTTGTGTGCTTGGATACTCTCCAGGGACATCATTGTTACCTTGGTTACATACTTCCCGTTTTTACATTTAATGAATGAAAATATAATGCAATAAAGCAAAGTTAAAAAAGAGAACACTTCAAAACCAGGCTTTAACAAAATGTGGGGTTTCTTTAACTTGATCCTACTAAAAATACAGGTAGAGGATCTACCTCCTGTTCCCAGCATAAAGATTTCTTTCAGCATTTACAGAACATAAAGATTTTGTAGGCTTCGTTCAGCCTTCAATACTTGAATGTTCAATTTCATAGATTACAGAGCTGAGTTTTGCAGATACCTTAAAAACCAAGGGTAATATTGTGTGTAAAATTCACATGAAATGCATGTATATTGGAAAATGCATAGCTGTTTGTTTTTTGACTTTGTATCAGATGAAAATATTTCCATGTGTAGCTTTGGTAAAACACCAGAGCTTCCAAAGCTCAGTTTTGCTACTCCTGAAAAACAGATTAAAAAAAAAAANCTCCTCCTCCCCCTCCAGATCCAGCAGCACATCTTGGTTCTCCAGGCTCATCCTGCCGAAGTTGCAGCGCCCCGCTCCNAAGAAAGTAAATGACAAAAATGCAACAGCACCACCCTGCTGCCATCTCTTTGTCAGATGGATAATAGCAAAAGATCCACTCAAAGAATTGCAATTGGGTTAACTCTAGCCAAGTTTTTCAAAAGTCATCTGAAATTAAAAAGTTAGCCTAACTAATCCCCACTCCAGCTCAAGCGTTACTGTATTCAATTTTATTGAAGAAATAAAACTGATTTAACATTCCTGGTAGTGAGAAACAGAGACAGTCCATGGAGCCAGTGGAAAAATTGCTTCCATGGGTAAAGGTTTCATAGCAACTGTAACAATATAGGTCAGGAAGACAGTAAAAGAGATTGTTTAGCCCAGTAGTGACAAAATTCTGGCATAGGCACCAAATTTAACTGGTGTGGATCTGGGCTGGTACCAGGAGCTCTAAGTCACAGGGCCTTTGACAAAGAATCTGGCACTGAGGATCAGAAGCTTGCTGTCAGTCACTGGTCTGGTCCAGCCCCCATCAGTAAGGCAGGTTTGAACATATCCAGACACTGGTAACAAATACTTGCCATCATGTGCTTCACATTCCCTGGTGGATGGAGAGTCCATGGGGCCCACAGTTTCCCTCCTGTTGATACACATTCAAAATAATTTTGCAGCATTTGAAGTTTTCTTCTTGTCCTTCTCCCGGAATCTGTGAGAACAGCTGTTTGTTGTTCTCTTGAGAATAACATATTACATGTGGAAAGCTATCACCTTAATGCCCCTGAAGCCCATCTCTTCCAGGTTACACAAATACAGCTCTTGCACCCTTCCAGCACATATCACTGTCTGTGCTTTCCTCTCTGTTACAAGTTAGTGTAAAAAATGCAGTGTGAGAATCTATGGTAGGAGAAGGTGATACCATTTTACAAAATCTCTCAAGTACATTGGCTTTACCCACTCACACTCCTTTTCTCAATGGCTGCATTCCCGTACACTCTCACATCCACACAATTACAAGAACCAACAAGTAAGTATTCAGGTGGTCTGGGCAGGGTAACTTATGCACAACACAGAGGACCAAGGGGTCACGTAGGTCCATCCTTGGAGATACTCAAAAGTCACCTGGACTCAGTACAGGTGGTCTTCCTTTAGCAAGGGGCACAGACAAGATGACCTGCAGAGATCCCTTCCAACCTCAGCCACTCTGTGATTCTGTGATTCCGTGATTCCGTGAAGGGATGTTAGATATCAGGTTCTCATCATCTCTCTTGAGCAATGACAAACTAATTTTTGGACAGGTGTTTTGTACCCAAGAACCAAAAATCACCATGACATGATTCTTTTGCATTGGACTTCTGCTTATTTCCACCTCCATAAATTTTAGGCAAGTCTGGTCTGAATTCCTTGAGGCCACAGTCTGTGTTATAGATGGGCTAGAAATAAAAGGAATGGTGTATGTGATTTGATTACCTTCTTCTTTTGTTAGAGGTAGAGTCTTCTGCTGGCAGGCAATCTGTGGTCTGGTTTTACTGGAATGGTAAGTGCAGGAAACAGTCCTAGATGTTTCTGTTGGGGACCATGNAGTTTTGCTACTCCTGAAAAACAGATTAAAAAAAAAAAAAGAAAGTAAATGACAAAAATGCAACAGCACCACCCTGCTGCCATCTCTTTGTCAGATGGATAATAGCAAAAGATCCACTCAAAGAATTGCAATTGGGTTAACTCTAGCCAAGTTTTTCAAAAGTCATCTGAAATTAAAAAGTTAGCCTAACTAATCCCCACTCCAGCTCAAGCGTTACTGTATTCAATTTTATTGAAGAAATAAAACTGATTTAACATTCCTGGTAGTGAGAAACAGAGACAGTCCATGGAGCCAGTGGAAAAATTGCTTCCATGGGTAAAGGTTTCATAGCAACTGTAACAATATAGGTCAGGAAGACAGTAAAAGAGATTGTTTAGCCCAGTAGTGACAAAATTCTGGCATAGGCACCAAATTTAACTGGTGTGGATCTGGGCTGGTACCAGGAGCTCTAAGTCACAGGGCCTTTGACAAAGAATCTGGCACTGAGGATCAGAAGCTTGCTGTCAGTCACTGGTCTGGTCCAGCCCCCATCAGTAAGGCAGGTTTGAACATATCCAGACACTGGTAACAAATACTTGCCATCATGTGCTTCACATTCCCTGGTGGATGGAGAGTCCATGGGGCCCACAGTTTCCCTCCTGTTGATACACATTCAAAATAATTTTGCAGCATTTGAAGTTTTCTTCTTGTCCTTCTCCCGGAATCTGTGAGAACAGCTGTTTGTTGTTCTCTTGAGAATAACATATTACATGTGGAAAGCTATCACCTTAATGCCCCTGAAGCCCATCTCTTCCAGGTTACACAAATACAGCTCTTGCACCCTTCCAGCACATATCACTGTCTGTGCTTTCCTCTCTGTTACAAGTTAGTGTAAAAAATGCAGTGTGAGAATCTATGGTAGGAGAAGGTGATACCATTTTACAAAATCTCTCAAGTACATTGGCTTTACCCACTCACACTCCTTTTCTCAATGGCTGCATTCCCGTACACTCTCACATCCACACAATTACAAGAACCAACAAGTAAGTATTCAGGTGGTCTGGGCAGGGTAACTTATGCACAACACAGAGGACCAAGGGGTCACGTAGGTCCATCCTTGGAGATACTCAAAAGTCACCTGGACTCAGTACAGGTGGTCTTCCTTTAGCAAGGGGCACAGACAAGATGACCTGCAGAGATCCCTTCCAACCTCAGCCACTCTGTGATTCTGTGATTCCGTGATTCCGTGAAGGGATGTTAGATATCAGGTTCTCATCATCTCTCTTGAGCAATGACAAACTAATTTTTGGACAGGTGTTTTGTACCCAAGAACCAAAAATCACCATGACATGATTCTTTTGCATTGGACTTCTGCTTATTTCCACCTCCATAAATTTTAGGCAAGTCTGGTCTGAATTCCTTGAGGCCACAGTCTGTGTTATAGATGGGCTAGAAATAAAAGGAATGGTGTATGTGATTTGATTACCTTCTTCTTTTGTTAGAGGTAGAGTCTTCTGCTGGCAGGCAATCTGTGGTCTGGTTTTACTGGAATGGTAAGTGCAGGAAACAGTCCTAGATGTTTCTGTTGGGGACCATGCCCTTCCTTTTATACGAACATGGTCCATTTTTTAATTTAATGAAGTCCATTGTTATCATGCTTATGCAATTATGCCCACTCATCCTTCATTTCTGCCCTCTTAATATTTCTGCTACAAGTCAATACCTCTGTACACTTTGTTTCATTGCCTAACCCTTTATTTTAATGTTCTGTGCTCAACAACAAATACTGTATTCCAAGTAAGAACTCACCCACAGTGAATATTACTGCTGTACCATTTTGGATGTGATTTTCCTTCTAACATGTCTGCAGAAACAATTTTTATTTTTGGCTTTCTACAGTTGTCAACTCATATTTCTCTTGCACTCTGCAGTAAGTCTTAGATTAATTTCTGCAGCTGAGCTCTTTGTCAGGCAGTTACCTGTTTTGTATTTCTGTAGTTGATTTTCTGTTCCTAAGTGGACATTTTTACCCTTGTTTTTATAATATTTCCTTATTTGATCAGTTCTTTCTCATTTTTCAAGATAATTTTGAATACGAGTGTTTTTCTTGGTGTCAGAAAACTGCTGGGGGACAAAATTCATATGGCCTAAACCACAGGCCTAGCAGAATAAAGTCCATGAGCATGTAGAAATCAAACAGTTATAAGATTTGGAGGACTCACAGGTCAAGCATGCTCCAAAAAAACCACTTTGGAGGGAGTTTTGTGGGAAAGCTATCAATTATTGAAAGATATTAAGGCCACTATGGCAAATTATATCAGTGCACATGAACTTTGGGAAAAACAGCAGAAGACAAGTATCACTGTGTGAGGATTTCTTAAAGGATAGAGGAGTTGGAGTGGTTCCTCACTGTGGGATTCATTGCAGAGCAGAGAACACAGCTGTCTTTCTATTCTGCACTCTCAGTTGGAATGAAAGAAATAATTATCACAGGGACCAAACAAAGTCTATTATTTCACATTTCATAAAACATTAGGCTTTTTAATAACTCCTGGGATATTGTGCCTTTGTGTCTGAAAGCAGGTGACTGTTACACCATTACTAAAACTTTGAAACTCAGTAACAGAAAACAGATCTTTTGAAATGCAAAGTCTCTGCTAATAATGGAAAAAAAATCAGAGAGAAGACAAAAACTAACTAAAGAAATAATAAATAATACATATATAAATATTACATATATTTAATAAAATGGTCATTCCCCACAAGAAATTCCCTCCAAATGCACCAAATTATTCACAAATTTGCTGCATTAAAAGTCAGTAAAAGAAAATATAGAAGAAATTTCTTCTAGTTCACCACACCATATATTTGTCCTGGTGTTGTTAAGTTGGTGTTTGCAATCTGTTCAAGTCTAGAGAAAAATGACTGTTAAGTTTTTCGAGATAATTTTGTTTCATCAAGCTCTTGTATTTATTTCAGTCTGATTCACAGATAGGGAGAGAAGTGAAGCATTAAGGGAAATTAAATTACCCAAATTCTGTACAACTCAGGTATTTTTCTTTTACCTTGGTTATGTTTCCAATTGCATGTAATCCTTACAGACTTCTTAATTCTCACTCTTGCATGCACCCTCTATACTGAGATGACAACTTCAGTCTCTTTTGCCCTCTATTGAAGTGAATTGGTAATAACAAGGAAATGTGGGCTACAATGTATAAAAGAGGATATAAATAATGGATCTCAGACCAGTGGCATGTGTAATTACTTGATGCAGAAATTTCATAAGGACTGCCAAGTCTGCTGACTCCTACCTATGAGTTCTTTTGCCTTCTTTCCCTAGCTAGAAGTAGATGTGGTAATCATCTGGCAAACTTTTTGTCTGATGTTTCTAACCTGTTTAATGCCAAGCTTTTAATCCTTAGGAAAGGTATATATATGGCCAATGTGTATCTTAGAATCATAGACTCAGAGTTCAAGTACTGTTATTTTTCTAACACAGATATCTGAACTCAGATAGTTCAGAATATTTAAACTTCAGGGAGATAATGAGGTGATTTCAAAAGGCAAATTGTGAACAATAACTTTCAGTCATTTTCTTGGCAGTGTGCTGTTCTAGTTTTCTAATATTTTAATTCTACTTTAAAAAAAACAGTCCCAAGTCTGTCTGGATATCTCTGAGTCACAGGAAATGACTGTAGCAAATTGTACTCAAATCTTCAAGAGAGAGTATATTCTCAGTCATCCTGCCTTACCCTGCAAGTGCACACACACTGCAGCATTGCCATAGGTGGGTGGTGGGGAAGGCAAAGTCACCCTTGTGTGTTGGTTAGTCCAGGTGAGCTACATGACTAATGTGGCCAGGCCTTTCAAAGCCAGGGCTAGGACCTCTGCGTGTTGCTGGGGATACACTGAGCTGCACTGAACTAGCTGTGGTATCTGGGCATCACATTTGACTGCTGGGGAAGTTGTGGCCCACACCTGTAGGGCAGCCAACAGGTTTTGTCTTAGTGTTCTGAAAAAATGCAAAGAGCTGCATGTAATACTGACCTAAACCCCACAGAAATGGTTAAACTAATTTGAATAATGCTCTGCATCATTACCATGTCCAAGTGCAGGTACACTCTGGTTGGGAAAGTAAAGGATAAAGAATTTTCCACACTTGTTGCTAAGTGTTTTTTACAGTGTCACTTTCTCAGTTACTTGGGAAAAAATGTCTGATGTAAGCCAGCATGGAAATGACACAACCATAGCTGAATGTTCAGATAACAAAAAATATAAAATTAAGTCTTTAACAGTTTTTCTAATTTCAAATAAGAGCTGTATGTCCTGGAAAGATAAAATTGTTTGTGAATTTTGGAACATAAGGAGATAAAACTTACTGGAAATGTTGAAGAGTGACCATAGTATTGTGGTAATACTACAGTTTTTTTCTGCAGCTGCCACAAAAACACACATTACAAAAAGAGAATGTTTCCAGAAATTTGCTCATAGAAGCCATGATATTTTATTTTTAATAAAATACTTTTTTAACCTTTCTATTTCCATGTTGGCTTACTCAGACAATCTTCCCTGAGTAACTGAGAAAGTTCCACTCTGTAGAACCCACTTAGAAATGCGTGTAGCAAACTTACCATTCTGATATCAGTGGAATAGATATTTTTTCAGGTAAAACCTGATTTTGTCTGGTGAAAAATATGCATATCGGAGTTTATCAATGATAAGGTCAGAAGGGGTTGTTACTTGTGTAGGTTACATCCTCTGCCCTCATTGTCATCATCTCCTCTAACTGTGGTGGCTGATGCATCCAACACTTCAGCCAATGTTCATTTTAACTGCAATTCCAGTGGGATAAACAAGTGCTTCTTCTGCCTGCTTTCAGTAAAGCTCTGTATTTGTGGAAAGCAAAGTGCTTTCGGTGACTGCTGTTGTACATCTCCCCCAGCACTTGCAAGCACAGATTTTCCATTAAAAGCTGAAGAGAGAGGAAGAAAGAGGAATTCTGAAATAAATCCCACAATTAGGTAGGCAACTTAATGTCAAAATTCTTCCCAGCACTTTTAAAGATAATTTGGTTCTATCCTGTGGCCATGAAACATTCTTAAAATAACTTGTCAATAACTGTATCCTGCAGGGATAGAACAAGACCTTCTGGCATTAATGAAAACCTGGCAATCAAACTTCATAAGGCTTTACTTATAGCTGAAAGCAGGAGTGTAATTGCACACTTGACACTTAAATGGCTTTCTTTTATTTCCCAATCAGACTTCTTGTATCAGGATGGGTTGCTCTTCTGCTAGGGATGGTCTTAATTTTAATCTAATCTTCAGTAACATTGCTGTTTCTGGGTTGTTCCACTGTTAAATGTTATGTCTGTACCGGGTTGTGGTCATGTAAGTGGTATAAATCAGTAGACTCCACAACTGATGATGTGAGAGCATTCTGTGGCAGGCTTTAATGCTTGCACATATATCTCCTGTGTCAACTCCTCTTCCCCTCTGCTGCAAAAGGAAATGATCTTGTCACCAGTCCTTCCTCCTCCTCCACTCTGTTATGTCATGTTACACATCACTGTATTTCATATTTACTCCAAGAAGGAATTACATTGACAGGCAAACAAGGAGAGTTTTGGTCCTCCTGAAGAACGTGGAAGAGGGGTTTGCTGTATGTTGCTTTGGAGCCCCAGGAGAATTTCCCACATGGTCTGCAAAGTATCTTTATTGCAGTTGAAAGAGAAATGAATCTTTCTTCACGTCTTCCATGTCTTGCAAATGGGAAGAAAGAAAACCACTCAT
This sequence comes from Rhabdornis inornatus, assembly GCA_013397075.1. NCBI lineage: Eukaryota > Metazoa > Chordata > Aves > Passeriformes > Rhabdornithidae > Rhabdornis > Rhabdornis inornatus. The sequence goes on from VWZS01002818.1 coordinate 156,874, forward strand.
TTACTATGAAACATTTAACATGTATCTATATATACATATACATACACATATATACATACATATATATAGATAATATATATATAGATATACACAGAGTGTGAGAATTTCCTTACCTCAAGGCACGAGTCAGTTTTAAGCAGCTTCTTTTTTTCTCTCCAGTGTTATTTTGCTTTTCTTGTTTTCTATTGAAAGTGAGATTATATGAGCCTTAAGTAGTTAGTTGGGTAAGACTGATCTCATTCACCAGATAGAAGCAGAAAAGGAAACAGTATGAGGAAGCTGGGACCACAGACCAAGTTACCTATCCTTTGCCAGGTTTTTGACACCTATGGTGATTTTAAAATGAGGAGTTTTCTGTTTGTCTCTGTGGCTTTGTCCTCCTCAGTGCAGGCTACTGCATTGGCAGGAATGTGGATGCTTTCTGCTGCCTAGGATCCTGTTTTGTTAACGCTTCCTCCTTCTGCCTCTTGCCAGAAAATCACCTTGGAAACCAAGGCACCAGTTTCCATGGTCACTTGGAGGAGCATATGTTTCCTTCCATTGCATGGGGTATTAAGAGGAGGAAGCCCACAAGCTTTTTTTGCCAGAATAAATTTGGTGAGATTAGACTCAAGGAGCTGCATCCCGACCTTATTTCCTCCACCGAATACCCAGTGAAACCATCAGAACTGCAGAGGATAAACAAGTACAAAATGTGGCTTTACATGAATGTTGTCACAACTGAGATGTGAAATGACATCTTACAAACAACTTGCCTCTGACTTATTACCCAGAGAAACTCAAGAGTGAGACAAACAGGAATAAAACAGAACCTCATTCTCCCCCAAATGCAGGCACAGAAAATTACATGAACAAGGGAAAAAAGTCTCTAAAAGTACTCGCCTGATGGTTGAGGTGAAAACTAGCAGTACCTGGTCAATCTAACAGTGTGACTGTGACACTACCCCATACTCAGAAAGGGCCCATGGCTGGTTGTGAAAAAAGTACAGGCAATAGCATGAGGATTTTTCTTCACTACCATTCTAGCTGGATTCAAGCACTGTAGGATCAAAGGCAAAAAATGCAGAGGAGGAACTTCTTGACTTCCTCTAAGGAAAAGCAGAAATGTTCCTCAGGCTGCTCTGTTAAGGCTTCGCTCCGTTTTGACTACCATAGACTGCAGCAGAAGCATCTTCACATCAGGCATTTTATTCAGGTCAGAGAAAACACAGCAATTTTTAATGCTCATCTGTGGCTTCAATTTTCCAGATAAAAGTTGTCACAATTCCCCTTCCATCTAAAAGTCAGTTTCCTTCTATAAAAAGGAAAAGGTGCTATACCCGTCAAGTTCCTTAGAGAAACAACATGCCTAACCACAGGATCCAGAATGATGGTTATCATGAAGTGACCAAATCCATACTGTGATCCTGCAAGGTACCAGAAAATCTATTTAACATTTGACAACCGTTTTCCAGATCTGCAGTTTGAAGCCATGGTGATTGCTTTGTGAACAGCAACTCTGCTTGCTGCTGTTGGAAATTAAAGTTTCAAAGCAAGGAATCTTCCTTCCCATTTACAGATGTGACCATTCTCAAACTTGTGTCTGAGACACCAAGTCACTACAGCTCCTGTTTCTTGATTCTTACTTTTCTAACCTTCCATTCTGAAGGAATTAGATAAACAGGAAATTAGGAGAATCCAAAGTCAAATACCCTAAGAACATTTTCTGTTATATCTGATGTTTCAATATGGGAACGTGACAGATCACTGCCAATGCACAGAAGGGTGTGAACAGCTTTGATCTTATTTTGCTGAAGATATTTACTGAAGATATGAGCTAATTAAATGCCAACCAGCCAGTCCAGGAACTACATAAAATGGTAGCATTCCTGATTAGTTGCTTTCTCTCTGAACCAACATGCTGTTGCAACCCAAAATGGCCCTGCATATTTTTTTCCACATGATACTGAATTATGCAGAAACTAAATTATATGATTGCTGTGGCCCTTTCAAAATGAATTTAAAGCGAATATGTTCAGTAAATTCAGGCTGTTTGGGGCACACTGGCAAGCCTGGCTAGCCAATTCAACCACATTAACTCGCAGAAACACATTTGTGGGTGCTGCTGTTCAATGATGAGTTGGTTCCCTGCTATGTGATATCCCCTCAGAATACCTGGGATGCTTTTACTGTGTTTGTATTGCCATCAGCAACTTTGATTCCCCTGAAAGCAGCTGATGGATTTCAGTAACGTCAGCTCAAGTGAAGAGTTAACATCTGCATTGATCAATTTTGTGGGTGCCCTGCAGAGCCATGGATAGAGTTACAGCCTTTAACTGCTAACAGGTGAGAAGAAAATCAACTCTGCTTAAATTAGCTTGAAAGTTCACATCTGAAACATGTATCTGCACCTTCAATACCTATTTATTTGCAATTTCACCACCATGTTTTTGTATTCCATCAATTCTGATCAGTTACTAAACAGATACAGTAAATACTTCAGCACAGATTTAATCTCTTTATGGGCAGGGTGCAATGTGAATTGGAGCCTTCACTACACCTCAGAACCCCCAGAGAGGATGTATTCACTTAGGTGTTTTCTATTGCTGTTGGCCGTCCACTCAATTGCCCTGTACATGAGCTATTTTAAAGTCTCATATTAGGCCTGGCTCACTAACCTTTATTTACTTTTTGCTAGGAGATTGCTTTCCTTCTAAATTATGCATTTCTAAACTGCAAACATCAGTTTCTCTTAAACTCTCTCCCTTAACTGGATATGACTAAATTCATTATGTTATTCTGATAAAATTGTTTTCAATAATTCATTATTTTCTGCTGCAGATATTTAAGCAGAAAGAACTTGGCTTGGCCATAGGAATGTGGCATGTCAAACTACTCTATTTGTCACTCTTTCTAAAATGACATTAAAATAATTAAACAACATGAAATGGCTGTGATTTTAATTGAGAAAAATTAGGAAATGCCAAATGTTGGCTGCCTGCACTTTCTTAGTGGATTTACACAGTGTATGTACTTTAGTTTCCACTCCATAAAAAAGCATAACTGCAGTAAATCCAGTCCCTCTCCTGCTCCCGGTTTAGCTCAGTTCCAGGAGAGGGTCCTTTGATCTCTGCATGGACGTGATGATAAAACAAGAGAGGCTCTTCTTCTCGGGATTTGTTCCAAGGTTTATTCCGGAGGGATTCCAGGAGAAAAAGAGGGCAAATACAGGAAACGCGTGAGTATTCAAACTTTGGGCAGGGGGAGGAGTTGGCTTCTGGCCAACCAGGAGAGGTCAGAGGGAAAAGGGATACACCAAAGGCAATCCACAATAAAGGGGGGGTTTAGGGAAGTACCATAAGCATACCAACTTAAGGCACCGAGTTACAACACATCATGTTCCTTTTTTCCCCACCAGTTTTATGAAAAAATAACAACAGCAACAACAACATCAGCAACAACAATAATGTAATTACACATAATTATTATATGGACAAAAAGGTCTACATAATACCTAGTGTTCTCAAGAATGGAGCCTTAGCTAGCTAAAAGTAAAATAATATTAGAGCCCTGCCTTGGGAAGCCTTAAGGATAGGTGCTTGTGACAGACTCACTTCAGAGGAGAAGTGTCAGAGCAGAGCCCCAGGAAGGTAAGTTGAACACAGCCCTGAACTTGGACCACAGCAGATGCAGGATAGTGTGGCTAAAGCAAAACACTGAACAGTTTCTTCCCTGAACAGGTTCCAAGCAAGGGTCCTATGGTGAAAATAGCACTTTTTAATGTAACTGCAGTTAGTGTCAAAATGGAGTAGTTTTTTCAACAGCAGCCTTTATGAATGTGTAATACAAACAAATCTATACTATTTTGCAATATTTACATTATTTACAATAGAGAATGAAAATTCTATATAATAATTTCCCTGATAATTTCTGTCAGTGATGCATCTGTGCCATTGAATATGTTGTATCTGGTTTTGCTCTCAGACACTGAATATAAATGTCTTGCTCCATGCTGGATTTGGTTGCCTCTGCAGAGTGATTTTTCTCCTTCCAAATGTGACTGGCAGCTCTTAAGAGCAACATATACATGCTGCAGCTACCTGGGGATGCAACACTATTAACTTCTCAGGTTTTCCAATGCATGTTTATGTTTTGATTGTTGGCAAGACCTTTGTAGGACAAGGTCATACATGAGAGAAGGAGGAAAGAAGGACATGGCATTTTAGCTCAGCACATGGACCAGCAGTGCACTTCCTTGGCAGTGACCTACACTTTGCATTTGCAGCAAGGAGCTCTTGCTGGCATCATCACTCCCCCTGCCCTCCAATTTCCAGTCCATCTCATTCTCTGTACTTGGTTTATGACATAGAAGGTTGTGCAAGTCATAAAGAAAAAAAACCCATTACTCTAGTCTGGAGAGCTGCAAAGAGAGCTCCAGTATTTCAGGATGGAGATGGGAATTCTAAACCTTCCCATCCCATTTCTCAGGACTGTGTAAATCCATCCATCTCACTGTTAGCAGGGCCAGAGGAGGGGGATTGTCCTTGGTGGAGCTCACCTCTATGTTGTTAGGAGGGAAATCTGGTCACTTTTTATCCCTTCCATACATGAGTCTTTATGTAGGACTGGAGAAATCCACCTTCACGTGTTCCTGATGTTTCTGCCCTTAGAGACACAACTCTCCTGGTCCCACAGACAGTCCTAAACATACTTTTCCCCAGATATTTCTGGGGACATTCCTCCTGGTGTGGCCTTCCAGGGATAAGGTGCAGTGATGCTCTGTGACGTGCAGGAGACATCCAAGCATGCAGATGAGATGCAAAGGACATCAGAGAGCACTGCTGTTTACAATTACAGTGATTACAGCCAGGCATGCCTGGCTGTGAGCTGAGACTGATGAGCTGATGGGTTGGTTCATGAAGGAAGAAGCCCAGTTTAAGACAAGAGTCTCCATGGTCATGAGGGGAACAAACTGAGCTGCTGAACTACCCTCCAGCTCTGTGTCTGCAATTCACAGACCGGCTGCAATGCCTGCCTTGCAGTCACATGACACAGAGTTTGGACCTGGTTTTATAGTTCTTCTCATAGAATAACAACATTTCTGACTCCATAGTCTGATCTTTCACCTTTGATATGACCAACTAATACAAAAAGATTTTTTTCTGAGCTCCTCAAACCCTTGTAAACATCAATCTCAAAGTCAGAATTTCATTCTGAAAGATGGTTTCAGTGAGGGCAAGGGTGCATTATGCTAAGGCTTTGACAAAATCTCCTTGCAGGTGTTGCTTGTAATAGCTGTATTTAATTCAGAATAAAATATAGGAAACAGTAAAGCTCCTTCATGTAATTAGACAGCTGAAATAAAAAGCCATTGCCAAGATCATAACAATAGACAACGTTGTGAAGATCTCAGATTAAAAAAAATGGTTTTTTTTGGGCTGCATAAAAATCCAGAGGTGTGGACACTGTTTCATGGAGGTAAATATGAAAAGAAGCTGCAAAACTGTCACAGAAACATCAGAAAAGTAAGGAAATAGCCACAGCAAGTATTAGGCATGTAGCCTCATAAAAAGTCAATAGCCAGAGACATGTTTCCATGACAATTCCCCTGCAAGGATTTTAAAATTGAAAATAAGGCATTGACCCTTTTTTGGTAACTTCCATTTTAGTCTTTGTACATTAAAGGGACAAAAGTCAGACAAATATCTAACTTTAACATTGTTTTTTTCTTTCTGAAGGAAACTTCTATTAAGACTCCAAACATTGAATAGGACTTCACATTCAAAAAGGAAAGCATCTGTCCCCAGAATCTTGCCATAGTTTCCTGTGAAATTCAGTGTACTCTGCCAGGAATAACAGTAATGAGAGCAACACTAAAAATATCATTATGCCTGTTCTTGTTTCATACCTCAACTAAAATGGCTCCACCTCTCCTTTCTGCTTTCATGTGGAGCTAGGAGAGTGGGGCAGTGGTAGCATCTCTCCTACTGGGCATGAGCTTTGCCTGGCCAGTAGGAGCAGGGTATCTCACCCAGGAGTTCCTCCCTCTGTCAGCCTGGAGGAAGCTCCGTCTGACCCTTACTGGGAAGATTAAGGCTATTTCCAGGCTTGAAGTAGAACTTGGAGCTTTGAATACCAGGAATACACTCTCTTTCTGGTCCTATAAGGACCTGTGAGGGGTCATGGAAGCAAAATGGAAGGCCAGCCACTAGGTCTGGCTTTGAGCATTAGATTCTCCTTTGGTGGGTTTCTTGCCTGGACAGTAGCTTGGGCTTCCTTAAGGAAAGCTTTGTTCTTCATAATCTGCAAAGATTCCTCATAGTGTTGTCAGAAGAGAACAATCTACTGTTCCTGTGAGACCAAAGGGCCAGCATCCCTTTGATTAAAATAGTCTAAGTTTAAAAAGTCTTTGGAGGTTTGTGCAGACAAAATGAGGCACCAAGGGAAACTGTACTGTACTGAAAGTAGGTAGAAAGCTCAAGCCTGGAAGTACAGACTAGCAGCTCCCTTGAAGTTTGTTTGTGTATTTGCCAGCCTGAGCCTTGTGGGACTAGTTAGTTCTTTAGTGAATTTCCATCTCCTACAGCTCTTTGAAACTTTCTGTAGTTGCACACAGCCCTGAAAACCCAGGCTAGGTTTAGTATTTAAAATGTGTTCATCATTTCTAAAGTGCAGAACGTGGGAAGAGGCTGCTGACACCTAGAGGTATAGACAGAAAATAAAGCAAAATGATAATTTTCAAGCATGTTTTCATTAAGAATGAATTACCAGATGGTTCTGGCTGCTTTAGTTATGGCCAGTGGTACAAGCTCTCACAAATTCAAAAGAGAGCTGCTACCTCTTGTGAATAGAACAGCTTAGTAAAGGAAATAGTCTCAGAATACATACCAGCAGTACAAAAGGAAGAAAGACTGCCTATTAGGAGATAATAAAACTTGAAAATTGTTTTAAAGAAAATAAAGTGTTCCTTGAAGTCTTCCTATTTACATTTTGGTATAGGTATGGCAATACAAATATTATGGATTTTGAATATATGAACATCAAGAACTTGCCTCTTCCTCATCCAGGAGAGATGCTGTCAAACTCCTGGAATCTGTCTGACTTTTGGGAAGGATGCAGGATAGCAAGGCTATGGGCAGAGCTAAATCGTGTGTTCTGGCTTCCCTTGGGTGCTTGGGACACCCTTCAGCTGTGCCTGCCAGCACGTAGGAACTTTAGGCAGTTTTCCCCGTTTTCTGCTGCCACACTGGCCACCATCAGATGGTCTCAACATTCAGTGAAGGAGCCAAGTGTCTACATGGTACTATGGATATCTGAGTGTTTTAAGATGAAACATACTGGTAAGCAGAACTAAAGATAAGCCCTTTCCCGAATCATATGTGGGCTGGCTTTTCATGGAAACAGGTAATCTATCCCTAGTGTTCATTAGGAGCTATAAAATGGTGTGTGTTCTGATGATACTGAGATGGTCGGTGTGCAGGTGGCATTTGTAAGCTGCTTCATGCTATAATGTCACTGACCACTGTCAGAAGGAAGCTGTTACTAGAAAGCCTCAGCAGATGTTATTGCATTATCCAGCAGAAGAGATGCCATTAGGCATTTTGGCTGGAGGGAAAGGCCATTATGCTTCAGAACTCCTTTCCAGTCCCGCATAGGTTAATAATTCATGATAATTTTTCAGTTGATCTTGATCTAAGAATCACAAAGCACAGCTAGGCTAAGAAATTCTCAGGACCATGGGACAAATCATTGATAGACCAAGGAAAAGCAACGGAAAGAATCCAGGCTCGCATTCAGGCAAAAGTGAGTATGTTTAATTTACAGACTGCTTGTCATAATTGCTTGTTTCTGCCTGTAGAAATGGATCTTTATAGAAAAGGTTATCTGAATAGTCCAGGACTGGGTAGTTAGTTTCTCTAGGCGAAAAAACAAAAACAAAAACAAAAACAAAACAAAACAACAAAAAAAAGCAAACCAAACCAACCAACCAACCAACCAAACGAACAAACAAAAAAGAACCAACCAACCAACCAACCAAAAAACCTACACCAAAAAAAAAAAAAAAGAAAACTTCTAGTAGTTTTGGATAAAATATTGTCTTTACATTTAAAATTTCCCACAAATAACAACAAATAAATTATCAGAGACTGCAAAGGCAACTGTAATACTAGCATTTTCTATAGAGGCATTCGTAGGGAAAGCTCTTCAATGATCCATACTGAGGTAGCTCCAATGACCCCAATTGCATTAGGTGACTTACATCTACCAAATACATATGTGTGTGTCTGTGATTTAGAAATATACTTAAATTGCTGTTGAAAGTGACTAAAAAAAATTCTTAAACCTAATATACTGGTTTGGTAGTAAGATAAATGATATCAAATTGCTATGATCTTGTATGAAAGAGTACAGAGTTATTTCATCTGGGCACAAAGTTTCCTTAGTTTTGAAAGTGACTTGTTTTGAAACAGTCACCACTAGCACGGAGTGATTTCCAGTGCTGTATTTCGCAGCGTGTGGCAGTCATGCTAGTGCAATTAAACACACATTTACTCATGCATACCCAGCGCAGGCACTAACAGCCACTTAACTAAAGCCACTTTTAGCCACAATTTATATGCAGCCCTAGGGTAGCTCATTAGCTGTCTCTCACTGCTGTTTATATACCCACGAGCTTTCTCGAAGAGCTGGGGATGGTTTCAGCTACCTCTGAAGCAAAAGGCGCAGCGCTGGAGAGGAGTCCGGGCAGCCTCCTGGTGGCAGCAGGTTCCCACGGACCGAGCACGCCCACCCTGCGCTGCAAACAGATAAAAAAGAAAAGAGAAGGGGGGAAAAAAACAAACCCAAAAACCCACAAAAAACAACAATAACAAAAAAAAACCCCGAACTGTGGAGGCCCATGGGCCTGCCACGGCTCTGCCCGCAGCCTTGCCCCTGCAGGGATGTCCCTTGAATGGGCTGTGATTAGCTTACCTCAACCCTCCTGGAAGGATGCTCATTAGGTTGGCACACCTTTTCGTATTATCATGGTGAGCTATACCCGAAAAGCTTCTGTTATCCCACCATGCCCTGACACCCATGTTAATCCTTTGCAAACCATTGGTCTTTCCCCCTTGGTATCCCTCTTGCTTTCCCCCATAAAAACCTCATTTTTTCCCCCACTTCTCCAGGGAGCTGTCGTCCCTGGCTCCCTTCACAGAGCTGCTGGATAATAAAGGAATCTCTGTGGAATTTGCCATACGACATTCCTGTCTCTCTGTCCCTGAGTCGGCCTGGGATAGCCTCGCAAGCAGAGCTGGAATCACTGAGCTGAAATCACTGATCAAAGCTGATCATTTGTGGCCGACACAGGCCACTGCTTCCTGAGGTTTATCCAGCGGCTAGGAGACCTGCCAGAGACCCCCTAGAAGGCAGTACCTTGTGGGACCTTCTCTCTGGAAAGGCTGGTGGCTTCCCGGGTCTGGAGCATCGGATCTCCATGGACCACCTAGCAGTCAACACCGAACCAACAACAAAAAAACCCCACCCCCCAAAAAACCAACCAACCAAACAAAACACAAAAAAGGAAAATAGAGAAGAAAGAAAAGAGATGAGGAAAGGAAAGAGAGAAAAGAGGGGAGAAAAAAGAAAAAGAAAAAAGCAAAATAAGAAAGAAAAATAGCGTTAAAAAAAAGAAAATAATAAAAGGGGAAAAGAGGGAAAATAGGGGAAAAGAGAAAAGAAAGGAAAATAAAAGAGAAAGGAGAAAACAAAGCAAAGAGAAAAAAGGAAAAGGAAAGGAGGAAAGGAAAGACAAAAAATACAAAGAAAATTTTAAAAAAGAAAATAAAAAGGAGAAGATGAAAAGATTAAAATATATATATATAGGCTTGTTAGTATGACAGGTTGGGGTTTGGAAATGTACTTTACCTGACAATATTAGGTGACATGTCTCTAGGAAAAGTGAAAATGCATTTAATTATTCCTTTAAATTCCTTTAAATATTCCTCTGGAGACCTTTAAACAATTCAAAAGTATTAGACATTTGTTGACATTTTGATGTAAATTTTACCACACACAATGTAAAGATGAAAACATTTTGTATGGCTTATGTACTCTGTATATGAATATCGTAATTTATTTTCCCTGTACATAAATTCCTTTAGTAAATATGATTTAACTCATAACTTACACTGTATAAGAATGATTTGGTATTTCTAATGCAAAGGATAAATACAAAAGAAAATACCCAAGTACTGCTCAGATTTTACCTCCCAGTTACTTGTTTTAGTCCCTGGTAGATGATTTCTCCAAAGAAGGAAAAGCCTTCACTTGCAGAAATTACCTTGTAGCACTAAAAGTTTAGGTTTGCCAACCCAGCACAGAGGGTGCAACATGGAAAAGCAGTTCTGTGCACCACACAAGAATCTAAGAAGCAAACTTGTGGAAAATTCATCCCCAAAATAGATGGTATTGGTCCTTTCTTAACTTCTGCATACTGGAAGCAAAATTGCAACAAGGAGTGTACTAGTGCAGTGTATTAATGGAGCTCCCATCCATTTCTCCTGTAGATCCTCATACCAAGAATTAAAAAAGAGGCTGAATTCAACCAAGAGAAAATAAAGGGCGAAATTCTGAACATTTCAGTCAACTGCAACAATTTTTTTCTTTTTTAAATTTACCTTCTTCCCTTTCCAAACCTTACCCACTGAAACCATCCCACCAAAGAGAAAAGTCCCATATTATCTTGTTGAAGTGAGGTCTGTCTGGAGCTCTCATAGGGAGAACCCCAAACGAGAAATTCCAGTTGCTCTCAGTGCTTGGAAAGCTCCTTCCTTGACCCCATCTCCTGTTGCTCACCAAGGAAACCCCAGGCACAGATACAGAAGAAGTGGATCTCAATGCAGGTTGATTTTACAGAGAAGGAAGAACCTCCCGCAAATTAAAGTAATGGCAGAGGAACTCTTGTGGAACCTCCCTTTAGCAGCAGATAAGGAAGCAGGACTACAAAATAACTTTTAAGGGGCCTGCTCACTGTTTTCCTTTCAAATGAAAAACCTGGTTCTGACCATAAGTTCCGTGTGCTGGATAATATACTTTTATGTTGACTGCCACTTAGAGGTTGTGTTCACTACATTTTCAGTTTAACATATCTTCCTCTGTCTCTGTATCCAAATGCAGGTTATTTTTGCCAAACATTTGAGTAGAAGCAGCTCCTTTAGTTAACAGAAGAAATGGTCCTATAGGTCTCTATAGGACCCCATTTGACTGTGGAAATAATCTTCTCATGTTCAGTGTGCTGAAGTAAAGGAACTTTATTCAGTGTGTTTGTATTTTACAGCTTTTTTTTCTCTACTCTCAGGCACTCAAAATGTGTTATCTCTGTTTTCAGTGTGACAGACTTGTACTTAGTCTACCTCACAAGACTGCAAATCCTTTTGTAAATAAAAGGAATTCAGACTGGATGCAACCACTATGCAGGAATGATTCAGATATTTGATTTTGCCTACAAGGGAAATGATGTCTCATGGGTTATAAAAAACAGAGGAAAGTTAGTGGTGCTCTCTCTCTCTCCAGAGTCCTGGCAAGACTTCCCTCTAACACAACACAACACAACCCAGGGAACATATTAAGTCATTTTGCTTCAAGTGTAGAAGTAAGAGACCTTTTTGTAATTTGCTGAATGGGAAAATATTTACTCTTACACATATTACACCTTCATGCTAGGAAGAGAAGATCCATTATTTTGATCATTTTGGCATAAAGTTTTGAGGATATGATTAAGTTTGAAATGGAAGTATTTCTTTTTCACTTTGTCACTGCCTTTTATTTTAGCTAAGCAAATAATTGCCAGTTTACAAATATTGAAGAAACAATCTAAGCCCAGGACACTGACTATTGAAGAGGCAGGCTTTCCTTACAGGTTACCCATAGTCTTGGAAACCTTTTGTGGGCAAAGCTCTTGTTACCATTTGTCTTGGTTTGAAAGACAGGTATTTGCTAAGAACCCCCTCTCCCTCCAATTTATTATAATTTTGAAATTAAGGGGCTCTCAGGCAAAGATATGGGGGATAGGAATAACAGTTCTTTACTGAGATACATCTATCTATATATATATATATACAACAAGGCAAACAAACCACAATAACAATAACTACGAAACTAACAACAGAGCAGAAACACAGCAACAGTTGTCTCGGTTGTGGACACCTTTTCCCTGTGGTGCAGTTACCGTCCCAGCTGGCAGGCAGCGCAGGCCAGCTCCCCGTGAGCAGGGGGGAGATGCCGCGATCCCACGTGGCTGCAGGGGCGCTGGTGGCGGCTGTGTCCCAGATCGGAAGGGTGGAGGAGAGAGACGCTGCTCACGGGTCCCGGGGCAGTGTCGGTCCTGGGCTGCCAAACAGGAGGCTTGGAGGCAGCAGGAGATGCGGGAGAGCGTCCGAGCAGGCTGGTGCAGGGTCCCACAGCCAAGGAAGGCAGCTCCCCCGCGCCGGGATGGCAGAGCGGAGTTTCTAGCGACCCTGCTTCTCCGAGCCAGACGAGCGAGAGAGCGCAGCTGCCCCCCTGATCTTGCGGTGTTCCTCCTCTTTTCCCCCCCTGCCCCATCACCAGCCACCCGTGCAAGGGTGTAGCCCGCAAACCTCTCAACATCACAATGGGGAAAATTCCACCGAGAGACCCAACCCCCAACACCATTGATACACAGAAAAATGGTGCGGTTTTTTTTTATGATGAAAAAACAGATTCTGGATTTCCAGGAAAGGAATGGTACTGCTGCTTTCCGTTTTTACACTATAACTTTCAGTAGATGTAAGCCTTTTAGTTTGGGGTTACACCTGCTTGACTATTATAAGTTGAGTTCAAAGCAAATCGAATTAGCCTTACTGTACCCATTCTTCTCCACCTGGATGCTGCAGTCCAGGATTTTCATGGCAGCTGTGTGAGAAACCTGCCCACAGCCCTGAATGATTGTTTGCCAGCTGTCTTGTCTGCTGGCATTTGTGTGCAGCCTTGTGCAAAAGTTGTTCCTGGATATGCATTTACTGCGTTCCGTTGTTGCAAAGGAATGTAACAGGAATGTAACAGGTTATAGCTATATTTTTCTTCAGTCGTCTTTCTCAGGCAGAAGACTGGACTCTGTTTGCTGTCAGACTATTACAAATTGGTATATGTTACTAATCTAAGTGTATTGATATGAGAACACATTAGACACTACATTATGCCAAAGGAAAGCTTCCTACAATGCTAGAATTCTGTGTGCTTTTGGCTTTTGCATCATGTTTCTGTTTTCTCCATCACCGGAAGTGAGATACATCACCCCTGATAAAGACTGTTCTGTGCTCTGTGAGCAGTTATTGTGCTTCCTTGACTGCTGACAGGGAGAAATAATTCAGCTAAAATTTGAATACATTATTGGAATTTAAAATTTACATTGCAAGTAAAAGAGAGTTCGAGATCCAAGATATGCAGCAAGGCTTAACCTGGAGAGTTTGCAGAGTTTAATGCTGGAGAGTTGTTCAGAGTCTTTAAGCTCTCTCTTATTTATTTGTAACAGTATAAACTGAGAAAAACAATAGGTTGGGTTTTAAAAAAATTAATTTACAGGAAAGCAAAGTAGAGCAGCTACTGTCTAAGTGACTATTATATTAATAATAGTAGTGATATAAATATTAGAATAAAACTCAGAAGTTACACATTCCTTGTTCACAAATGTGATGTTCTTCCGTTCTGTAAGAAATTTTGTGTGCGTTTACACTCCTACTTGCCAGATCCTGGCATTATATAGAAGATTTTCAAAATAACTAGTTCTTTTTCAAAACATGCATAGACACATATGTCAAGCCCTCATGTCTAGCTGAAGAGATATACACTGGAATGAAACTTACATGCGTAAACTTCTAATTCCTAATTTTTCAAGGTTTATTACCTTTTCTAAATATGCTGTATAGTTTTTATATATTTTATATATACATGTGCAGATTGCTCTTCTTCCTTAGAAGAGATTTTTACTACTCACAGAAAAGCTGGGAGACAGACAAAAAAATCTGCAGTCACTTATTCTAGAGTGGATTTTTATATTCTGAATGTCAGTCTGCTGCATGCTAGACTGATGTCCAGTCATGTATGTGCCACTAAATATGGACTGTTTTTTCTCATTGAGGTAGGAAACTTGGCACATATGGTTTTCTCTGGAAAACACCAATGTCTTCAGGCCAAATGAGAACAACAAGAAGTCACATAACATGCTACACTGAGGAGCCTTGTGATTAAAGTAAATTGTATGGTATGAATTAGCAAAGAGGAATGAAATTGGCTGAAATACAGCTCTAACCCTCATGCTCCAAAGATCATGCCATCTGAAGATGGTTTTTTTCCCCTTAACTACTGAATCATTTACACCAAATTTCATGAGACATCTGGTCTGAGCCAGACCATAAAGAAAAAAAGAGCATGGGTTCCCCCTTAAAGCAGCACATCTCATATCCTAACTAAACTTGCTCCTGAAATGGGATCTGGAAGACTTAAATGATGATCGGGAAGCTATCTAAGGTTAAGCAGTGGAAAACACAAGACAAAAAAACTCACTACTTTTCTCTTTTCTTGATGCATATTCCATATATTCATATATACTCATATTTCAAAACTTCATATACCATTTGTTTAAGAACTAAGAGCATGTTTCAAGCACTTCTCTGTTACATATATTCATGATTTAAAGCATACAATGTTTCCTTGATGATTTCATCCACTGCTCAAAATAATTTGTGACTTTATAATGTTTTATTTCTGCAACAATTACTTTGATTCTCGTTTTAATCATAACTGTATTGCTTCATTGTTTTCCTACAGTTGGAATAGTTAGGATCAGATTTTAATTTATTTTGAATTGCTAGCTTCATAAATTTTCAATTTAAATTCTCATAAAAGCCTAAAATCCTGTAGAGTTGTTGTTTTCTTTCATGTTCACCAACCATGGATAGTATGAAGTAACCTTAGATGATGAAGTCTCTTTGTTCTCCTTATGATCTGATAGTTTCTGGTCACTTTGCTCACACTGAAATGGGGAAAAAGACAACTACAGTCTACTAATTACAGCTACAATTACAAACCACAACTACATAGCTTCTCTATGCGAAGCTTTGAGCTATACCAAAGTTTGGGAAATTATATTGGAATACATGAGGAGTTCAGTGTGCTTTCCTTCCCTACTCAAGAAAATTGAGTTAAAAATTTTAAAACACAGAGAACTATATTTCTCAAAATAACTGAGAAAAAAAATAAATTTAAAGGATTATTGTGTTTTATTATGTTTTAACGATTAAAATGAAATGTTGAATGACTAACTTTCAAAAATGGAGGATGAATATCTAATATTGCTGTGAGAGGCAGCAAATGGTGAAATCAGTAATAACCTTGGCAATTGCCTTGGTTTCCTGTCTTTCTCTAGCAGTCACAACAGAGATGTCAGTGAAGGAATTTGTCTCTTTGCTTTTCGTGGCCATCTCCTCCATTGTGCAGCCTGGCTTGCTGTCCTGGCTTGAGTGGTCTGGAAACGTGGATGAGATCATCAGCTGGCTTTAGCAGCACCACTGTTGTAGCCTCAGTTTTCACACTGGGCAGGGAGGTCTCCACCTGAGTCCTGCAGTGAAACAGCCACAGTTCAGTACAGTTTCTCCTGCCAGTTGTGGATGCTGGACCAAGCCAGACCAGTTCCGTATCTCTCACCATCTCCCTGGCCAACGAAGGGAAGGTTCAGCTGCATAGGAGTTTCTACACAAAGTCTCTGGGGGAAGAAAGGTACCCTAGGAAGAGGACCTGTTCTCCATCTACCGATCAATCTTTAATTAACCTCTGAAGGAGGAAGAAAATCGTCATTTAGGTAACCTGTTTGCAACTGTCCTTGTCTGCAACTGGCAGAAAAGCAGGCAATGCTGCTCCATTGCTTTTGTTTGCACACCAAGAGCAGAGACCAGCCCTTCTGTCCCTCTGGAGTCCTCAGGCAGGTCAGGGCCATTCCTTGTTCCCATCACCTGCAAGCACATACTGGTAAATACCAGCCTGAATGATGTCATGCATCACACGTGGGAAATTTTCCCTTTTTTCCAAAGTAAAAATATTTTTTTTATTTCTGCAAAATTAAATAAAATTAGTAACTTTACCAATATTTCTTTTGCTTAATTTTTCTGTTTCCCATTTCAAAGGGACAACATACACTTGCCGCAGAGTAGCTTCTCTTTGAATTATTTTGTTGGAAAGCATTTTGCTTAGTCATTAAAAGAGAAGTAAACTCTGCCTGTTGAAAAAAAAAAAGGGGTTCTTTTTAGAAATGTGTTTTTTCCAGTTTCAGAAAGCTCCCCAAATCACTATTTGTATCTACATTTTATTCTTCTAACAATACAAAATGGAGACAATAATAAAAGCTCCTTACCTACAAATATAGTTTAATATAGAGATATTTGAAAGAGTGTTCTGGGCTTGCAACTGTAAGCCTATGAAAAGAAGTTAAATAATTATTAAATAAGCTGTTGAGCTGCTGATACCTGACCCCATATTGGTTCCTAATTTATCATGAATTATGAATTAACTTCATTAGTCAGATGAAACATTAATTACACAGTAAGTATTTCAGGGCTAAACTAAAAGTGAGAAATCTCACTCACTTTCCCATAAAATTGTTGATCTGTCAGTACTGGCATCTCAGCCACTGAATGAATAAACTCTTTGCTCCTCATATGCAAATATTCTCTTACTGTGATCAAATAGATTAGAGCAGTTTTCTTACAAATAGGTTTTTCAAGGTCAAAGATTAATGAGAAGTTATGATAAATATTATTAGCTAGATATTGCATTTAACACACATTAATGCAATTAATCTTTTAGGACATGTAGGTAAATTGTGGTGTTTATTATACAAGGATGCATTGCAAAGTTATTTCATACATTGGGGATTTTCAAAGTCTCGCATGATGACATTGATATAGTGCTACTACTCTGTTATAATCTTTGTATATTATTTAAGTGTAACAAATACTTCATTCACTGCCTGCCCTAAACTTTCCATTTGATGACATTCTTGCTGCTGTGTTAATATCGGGTCTATTAAGCTGGACCTCATGGTCCATTACCCTTTCTTTAGGCCTGACCCCATGAAGTTTAAGGGTCTTGAGCACAGTGTGAAAAAGCAAAGGGTTTCACTCTCACCCAAGGAGCTCATTAGGACTTTATAGAAACACAAAAAATACTCACACAGTACCAACATTTGCACTGAGGGATACTCACCAGACAAACAGCCTGGTGTCAGGAGGTGTTCATTGTTCCCTTTTTCCAGGCCTGCACACCAATTTAGCAGGCTAACTAAAGGGATCACTCATTTCTAATCCCTCATTTCAGCCTTTGTAGCAGAGATTCATTTGCCAGCATCTTTTAACTCTGCTTCCTTGAAATTCCCATTTCACTTAGGACAGTGTATTTGAAATCAACTGGCTATTTGAAATACATGGCTAGAATTACACTTGCCAAATGCTACAGGGGGATTTGGAGGCTGTCTTTGTTTGCTGCCTCAAGGCAAGCAAACAGTCATTCACAGTACATCTTTAAAAGATCTTTTCACAAATCATTTACTGACAGAGGGCTAGGTTCTGCTTTGTTTACCTGCCTTGAATAATGCTCCTTTTCTCCTAGATTGTAGCTGATTTACTGAAGGAGTAAGGAACTACAAAAGCTGCAGAAGGCTATCAGAGTCCAACCCAATCAAGATAAGAGCAAGGAAGTGCTCTCTCTTCTGCCACTAACAAAACAAGATTGCGCTTCTTGGGCTAGAGACCGTTTGTGCACCTGTCTCTACAAAGTGTCAGCATCTTTGCAAATATGCTGTGTGCTGTTAGTGGCTGACAGCACAGTTCACTATGGCTTTGGGTGCAGTATAAAACATTTCCCATATCATCAATAGATCATTAACGCTTTTGCAGTATTCAGTCTCTGAGCACAACGACATAGGTTGTGTCTCAACCATATTTTAAATGGGTTTTCTTTTATATTTAAGACTCTGACATGAAACCCCAAAGTACTGATTTTTAATTCATTCTCATTTTTTGAAAATTGATGCTCATTGCCTTGGACAGCAGCAGCCAGCTGTCTGGGTGGCAACCTTCAGTATACTTTTCAGAATATCCACACTTCCCATAAACACAGGAACAACAGATTTTCAGGCCAAAGTGATTTACTTTACACCAAATCCAAAGGGCACTTTTTTTTCCAGGCAAACAGATATTTTTTTCTGACAAAGATTCCTTTTAATATTTCACAATAAGGTATCTTTACATCAGTAGAAGCTATTTACCATCCTAGCCATTTCTCATATTCTCTGTGAGATGTTTTGCTCTAAGAAGGGGCAACTGACATTAAAAGAACTACAGCTTTGGGTTTGGCCATGTGTGAAATCTGAAGTAAGGAAACTGCTGTTTGCACATAAATGGCATTTAGGTGGGTATTCCTACTATTTCCTTATGTTGATATATATTGCACTATGAAATCCGTAGAGAAACATATAACAAGAATTTGCTAATTAGTTTTAATATAACAGCAACAGAAAAGTAGTACTGCATGACATCTATATATTTTGGTTATGAGAAAAACTAGTTTTGTTAGTCCATGTGTAATTTTTCTACTTCAGAAAGAGCTACCATGTAAGTCAATTTGGTGCCATCAGTAGATATGATGTAAAATAAATACAAGCAAAACAATCTGCTAAGCAAATATCATATCCCTTCAGAATCACCAGAATGGATATGGTCACTGTTATAGTTCAGGAATGCTGTACGTTTGCTGACAAATAAGTTCACAGTCAATTCTTTGTCAATGAGCCCTGCCCGGAGAATTAGGTGGGATTTATTCACTACTACAGCCTAATATAGAAAAGCTTGTGTCCTGCTTGTTTGTTAGCCATTTCAAAGCTAAGTCCTACAGTCTCCATGGCCGCAGTTTCATTACTTTTTAGTTGCTATGCTGTCTCTATGTCATTTTCTCAACCCATAAATTTACATCTCTGGCAGTTTCTTAGCCCCAGCCCACAACTGTTTCATCTCAATTTACCCTTAAGTAAAACAGTGAATATAATTTTGAAAGGGATTACAGGAGAGATGAAGACGCCAATGAAAAATTCTGCACCTCATTCAAAACCAATCCAAAGGCTCAATGCAAATATTGAAAAGGAAGCAAACAGATGAGGTAGAAAAGGGAAGGAATCACTGGTCATCTGGGTCACATGCAGTGTAAATGGTGATTTTTTTAAGATAGCAGCCACCTACACCTTTTCAGTACCTTCAACAAGTGGCAGGGCCAAAGGACAAAACATGAAACCAGTTAACAGCAATTTCAGCATAGCTTCTAGCAACAGCATGTCCAAAATGGCTAATGTGAAGACTCATACTGTCCTCATTGTGAAGTCACTGAGTTTATCCCAACAGCTTTTCACAGACAATTAAATAGCTGATATTTGGATTCAGGAAGTTGCAGAACCAGTTCCACAATAGATTTTGGCATCTCTGCTTTGGGGATGCAGAGATAGGGGGCTTGAAGGGGCAGTGGCATTTAAACAGTCATTTCTGCAGTGAATGTCTGATTGTGGCCTAGGACTTTGGCCTTTGGCCTCCAAATTTATTTAATCTGAGACATGGTCAAGACACTGTAAACAGGAAGGCTCCTGAAGCTATCACATCAATAATCTGTAAATTTCACTTTGTTCTCTCACAAGCAAAACAAACAAACAAATGTAGAAGCCATTCTTCCAGCTGCTGATGTTCTTAACTACAATGCAGAAGAAGAGTTGAGTCAGGAGTTAATTGAATGGAGTCCAGTAAAAGTCATTATTTTTAATAGCAAATGTATACAGCTCGAAAGCTTGTTAGATAAAGTGCAGCATAAAAATCAACTATAGGTCATTGACAATTTTAATATTTCCTGTATGGATTTGTTTCCATTCTTAAACAGGCAGAGGCTGTGTGTAATTCCCTTACACACATTTATCTTTCATTATCTTTCAACATTTTTCAGGGTAGTATTGGTATCTTAGATGAAATAATTTCTTGAAATAAGTGGCATCTTTACTTTGGGTTTTGTTGTGTTCACCAGAACTTCATGGCCAGGTGCCTGGGGCCAAGTCCTTGGTGAGGTGGGAGAAGTTAAAAAATAGCTCTATCTGGTAGAACTGTGCAACTTAGAATTTCTCGACTTGAAAGTTTTCTTCAGACTTACTTGAAAGTAAGTAGAAATAAGACAAGTAAACGCCAAGGCCCTCCTGGAATTAAATCTGGCCAAAGATGTCAAGGACAACAAAAAGGGCTTCTTCAAATACATTAATAACAAAAGGAAAACAAAGGATAATGTGGGCCTATTACTAAGTGGAGGGGAGGGCCTGGTAACAGAGGACACAGAAGGCCAATGGAATCCTGAGGTGCATTGGGAAGAGCACTGCCAGCAGGTCCAGGGAGGTGATCCTGCCCCTCCACCCAGCCCTGGTGAGGCCACATCTGGAGCACTGTGTCCAGTTCTGGGCTCCTCAGCACCAGAGAGACATGGAGCTCCTGGACTGGGTCCCACAGAGGCTGACAAGTATGATCAGGGGAATGGAGCATCTCTCTAGTGAGGAAAGGCTGAGAGAGCTGTGCCTGTTCAGTCTTGAGATGACTGAGGGGTGACCTCACCAATGTCTACCAGAATCTATCAGAAGAGAGGGTGTCAAGAGGATGTTTCCAGGCTCTTCTTGGTGGTGCCAAGCAATAGGACAAGAGGCAACATGAGGAAGAACTTCTTTACTGTGCAGGTGGCTGAGCACTAGAACAGATTATCCAGAGAGGCTGTGGAGTCTCTCTGCAGATATTCAAGATACTGCCTGGATGCCATTCTGTTTAATGTGTTCTAGGATGACCCCACTTGAGCAGGGAAGTTGGATTAATGACCCACTGTGGCCTCTTCCAATCTTACCCATTCTGTGATTCCATGAAATTGAGGTTTCTAACTGCTCTCAATAAATAGCTATAATGTACCCATGGCTAAATACAACTCATACTGACTTTTGTGTCTGCATATACAGCTCATTGTACAATGGACCATGACTAGCCGATCTCTAGACCTTCCAATTATATTAACACCAAAAATGTAAAAGTAATACAGTATAGTAAGAATAATATAACAGCAGTACTTAGGATAACTAATAGGACAACCAGCATAGGTGTAAAACAAATCAATGCTTTCCAGTGTTAATTTTGTAAAAAATAAACCAGATGTCCAGCACCTATAAAGGATCATACATGAAAGTCAACAGAACCTCAAAAAATGGTATGGTCTCATTCAATTATATAAGAGTAGTAGCTATTCTAGTGTGGTGTCAAATGGCAAAAAAATAATGAAGGCCAGTTTAGATAAGAACAAAGAAAAGGATGATTACATGAGATTTGAAGTGAAGAAATTAATGCATGAGGTGCAAATATTGGGCTAGAGTCTAATAAGGGCAAATGATGCTGGGATATTACAAAAACATCTTCAAGATGAGTTACAATACTAAAACACAGCTATGGGTTTGGTATCTAGGAAAAAATCAGAGAGGTAATTGGACTTCAAATCAAAACAGCGCAGTATTTTTTAGCTGACACAATAATAAAAACCCCCCATATTGTCAGCAGCTCATAAATGTCAAAGAAAAACCTGTAAATGACAAAGAGAAAATCCTATAGCAGTGACTGGCAATAATATATTTCAAGTAGCTTGAGAATAAAAATGACCTCCCATTAAAGATGGCATGAACATAGTCAGAAAACTACACAGTCATAAATCCTGAAAGTGACCTATTTTCATGATAACTTCTGACCTTCAGAAACTGCATTCTCAACTTGGGACATTATCAGTTCCTACATAGAGAAATTTCAGGTAAGTGTTGACCCTGGAATGTGTAGATGATTTAATGTTTCACATCAATTAGTGTGAAACTTGGTATTTTAGCATCAAATCAACTGATGATGGTAACAAGTTTTCAGTTTTGTTAAAGAACTTTTAGGCAAAAATGATCGTGGTATTTTCAAGAGAGTATTTTCCAACCAGAACCATTTTGTCAGCAAGTGGTTCACTAGCTGTAATGACTCTTACATGGCACCATTAAGATGTTATTTTCTTCTTCAGGGTATAAAGTAAGACATTTAAATGACATGAGTGTGTGGCAAAGAAAGAAATGAAGAAGTAATTGTATACAAAGGAATAGGTGCTATGCAAATACCTGGCTAGATTACAATCTCACTTAATTGAGTAATTGATCACATCCTTTTGACTTCTATTTCAATGAGTTGAGAAGAGGGTTTAAAGAGAGGCTACTCGGGGCAGCAATGTTCTTATAGGGGGTTAATGCAGAATCAAAGTTTATGTACATGGGACTGACAGAATGACCAACAGTGATAGGTTAAATTACACACGGGAAAGATGTCAGAGTGCCTTTCCCTAGCAACTACACTTCTTTGTAACATTATTATATCTCCAAAATAATTTCTTCCTGCTGGCCCAGAGTTCCAGTTAACTGATCTCCCAAATAAGTTCTACCTAGGTATAACTTGTTTATTAAAGAAAAACCCAGAAAACCACAAAATTGTTTCAGTAGTTACTTGGGAAGATAACTGGCATATATATGAACAGATACACACTAGTCAGCATGGATATAAAGGACAATTGTGTTTAACTAACACAATTAACTTCTCCATGGGAAAGACAATGACAACTGACAAGTGTGAAGTAGGAGACATCCTACTTCAAAAGGAGACTTTTGATTTAGCATCACATAAAAGATTAATATTGTACCATCATTAAACGTGGTATTGATGGTGGCATCTTACGCTGGGGAAAAATGGTTCCCTAAACGAGATAAGTGAACTGTATTAAATGGATATAAATTTAGAGATGTCATAAGAATTGTAATAAGAACTAGTTTTAGAATTTCCTCCAGTAACATATAAACACTCTTTAAGAAATGCACACTTGTGCAAAGCAGAAAAAAAAAATAAGCTAGAATTCTACTGAAAAGAAAGAAAATTAATGTTTGAAATACAGATATTTTAAAGTAATGAATCTTAAACCTTTTTTATTGTCAAAATTTATCATTGCATTTCTGTAAAAATAATTAGAGAAAAGGTTTTTTAGAGTGACAACAGAAACTCAAATACAATACTTGATACCTGTAAAAATTTGGGAAAGGAAATATCTTCTTTGCTATTTGTTTTCTTGGAGACCAAAATGTAAATGAACAGCTACAGTTTGATATGTTAATTTGGCCTTACTTCAAAAGCAGACAGGAAAAGAATGCAAAATACGCAGAGCACAGGTAGTAACACAGTATATCTCATACATGGGGAGCTTCTAATCTACAGAAAAGGTAATTCTTTCCATGGCAGCCTGCAAGGAATAAAAAGAAGAAAAACAGGATTTCTTATATACGGTCTTGTATTTTCACCATAGCATAGTTTATGCTTACAGCTTTGCACCTCATGACATTCTGAATCTCATCACTCTTAAAATATTTAAGGTATAATCTTAATCTTAAGTGAAATCTTATCAGTATTAACACATGCTTGAAATAAGGGTCCATGTCAGGAAAAAGACATCAGTACATCAATAAAATGAATACTATTCTTATATGAAAAGTATTCCTAAAATAGATAATGATCTTTTCACTAATTTTGACTTATGAATTTTCTATGTGAAATTCCCAAACTGGGCAAGACCCATAACTGAAGTTAGACAGAGCTTTCATTTTTATATTTGTCTTCATAAAGCCTGTGTAACCCTACGGTTAGGACAAAAAACAACAATGCTGGTTCACATGGCTTATAAAATTATTAATTTCCAAAGATATAAATACCCTCCTACTGACTATATTAGTTTTTGCCATTATTAGCTCTAGCAGAAACCCTTGGAAGTTTTAATCATACAGTTTCAGCCAGATCCTTACCAGACATAACCTTTGAAGCATGATTATACACCCCTGTGTGTATGGCATTGGCCCAAACAAATCTCTAACCACCTTCTGGGCAACTAGAAAATGTGTATTTTCACAAGTTAAACACCTCATGGGCTCTGAGTTCTCCTAGACTATGGGGATCTGTCACCCCAAGGCAGAGGTCAGCACCCCAATGTCCATCACACAGGCCTAAGCCTTCACTGGAGCACACATTTAGGATTTGTTTCACTGAAATTTCTGTAAGTGTCCTTTTTGTCCAACAGAATCCAGGTGTGTATAATGGATAGAAAACCAGATTAAACACAGTAGTTAGGGCCTCCTTTAGCCAAAAGACATTCAGTTACAAGATTATACCCATTTTTATGCCTTAGCCAGGTGTATAGCTAGTCAGCCTCAGGTCAGCTAATGCTAAGCCTAGAAGCAATCCCAGAGCAGAATGTGAGGAGTCATCCCCAGGCCACAGAATGGGGCTTTTCTTAATGCCTTCTCTCCTGCCCCACAGACCTCATAGTCCTCACTGTGCTCATCTTAAGTGCCATGGCATGTGACACACAAAAGAGAAAAACCCAAAACAGTATTTTGGTTTAAAAACGGTTATCTGCAAAAATAGGAATTAATACTTTTTACCTAGAAGATGCCCAAATACACCAGGACTTGAGGTTTTTTTGGATCCTCGTCTTATCACAGTACAAGGACTCATAAATAAAGGTTGTACAGAAAGATCTAGAAATATTGTTTCTTCACCACCTTCTCTCAGGTCAGGGAGCTTCCTCTTGAGGTCCAACACATACTGCAAAGACTATTATATGGAATACTCACAATTATAACATGATTAAAAATTGGTTTGATGTTGCAGCACAGTTTACACAGACCTGCCATCAGGAACTTTGTTCCTGAATACTAGAATAAACTC
Organism: Rhabdornis inornatus; assembly: GCA_013397075.1. Taxonomy (NCBI): domain Eukaryota; kingdom Metazoa; phylum Chordata; class Aves; order Passeriformes; family Rhabdornithidae; genus Rhabdornis; species Rhabdornis inornatus. The sequence goes on from VWZS01002818.1 coordinate 181,740, forward strand.
ACAGGATAATTCAAGTTGGAAAGACCTCAGGATAGTCCAATAGTCAGTAGTCCAATCTCCTGTTCATAGCAGAGTCACTTCTGAGATCAGACGAGACTGCTCACGGTTTTATCCAGTTAGGTCTTAAAAATCCCCAGGGATGGAGACTGCACAGCCTCTCTAGGCAGTTTCTACCACTGCCTGATTGCCCTCATGGGAAATTATTTTCTTTCTATCCAGTCTGAATTCCTTGTTTCCATTTATGCCTGTTGCCTCCTGTTCTCTCTCCATGCTCTGCTGTACCTCTCCCCAGAGGTACTGGGGGGCTGTTGGTTCCCCCGTGAGGCTGTTGCCTGTTTCAAGCTGAACAAGCCCAGTTCCTTCAGTTTCTGCTCTCTGGGCAAGTGCTTCAGACCCCAATCAGCTTCAGGACAATGCTGAACTCACTCCAGTTTATCAATCTATTTCTTGCACTGGTGTGCTCAAAACTGGATGTAGTACCTAGCTGTAGTCTAACAAGTATGGAGGAATGGGGAACAAATACCTTCCCACAGCCCAAAAGGTGCATCCCTAATCACACCTGAGGCTGCCTACTGGGCGAACAGGGTGGGCCATTCCTGCAGAGCTGTTCCCCAGCCTGGGCTGCTGCAGGGGTGCTTCACTCTTGGGGACGGCACTTCAACTCTTTACTTGCTGAATCTCACAAGGTCCTGTTAGCTCTTGTAGTTTCCCAGACTGTCCTTTTGGGGGATGGTTGCAACACTTGCCTTTCTTGACTTTCTCCAGCTGTTAGGGGCCTTTAAATCTCTAGGACCTTCCAAAGACAACAGATAATAGAGAATCATGTTTTAAACATGAGGACACAGTTAAATGCAATTTGCTCCTATTTGTTCCAGAAGGAAAAAAAGAAAAGGTTTAACAATGTTAGGAAGACATTGTTTTATTCAAAGACCTCAAATGCAGTGGGTGAAATCTAGGCTCTCTGGAAGCCTCTGACAAAGATCTTGCTGCCCTCAGCGGGAAATGTAATGGCATTTATAGTTTGGTTAGGGCTTGGGTTTCCTTGCTCTGAAGCTGTATTTGTCAAAGTAATTGAAAGCAACTTTTTTTTTGGAAAGGTACTTCTGTTTGCTCCAGGCATAACTCAAAGCCCCCGACAATGGAAAGACTACTTTGTTTAGGTTAGATTAGATCAGATACTTAATGTGAAAATTTCTGTATTTAATTAACCATGTTAATTAAGGGAAAAATAAAAAATATGCAGGGAGCTTCTTGCTGCTGTACAAAGTTAGGAGGGTTTGTACTGTGTATTGTGTCTTTGCTATTAAGTACTATTTTAATGGCAAGAATAGAGGAAATTTTCAGGAGAGATTAAAATAATGCAATGAGTCCTTTTTTTCTAATTAATCTGAGAAAACTATGCAGATTTCACTGCTGCAGGAACTCACAGGCAAAGTGTATTTATTTTACTTAGTCTAAATCCAAAAGGTACTTAATCTAAAATTGTCTTTCTACCTGACAATCAAAGAATTTGTGTGTTCCTGTAGGGATTAAGTCAGGAAGCAGTTTTCAACAACAACAAATTGAAACGTTTACACAAGGAAGCATTGCTTTTATAAGTGATGGGAAACTTCAAATTTGATTACAAGCAACCTTTGGCTTCCTATCTGTTCAACAATAGGCCATGTTGTTAAGGGCAATTTCCATGCACAGCATGTGGGTCCCATTTTTTCATCCTTAGACATGGTTGTTTACTGTTCAGAACTGTTTATGCATTTTAATCAGGCTTATTCAGCAGCCCTTAATAAATCACCACTAAGTGAATGTACCAAAACAAGAACTATTATACAGGATTTGTTCCCCTTATGCAGTATTTGTTGCCCTCAAGTTCCACTGGATATAAAAATAAAGAATAAATGGGTAATTGAGTCAAAAGAATCATTATGAGACATATGATTTTAATGCCTTTTGCTGAGAAGTTGTCTCCAGCAACTTCCGTTAGCTACAGGAGCCTGCCTTTAAATTCAGCTCAAGCCAGAATGACTTAAAAATTGGAACCTGCCTTCAGCTCATGGCACTGGAAGGCTTTTTGACGGGATGATGCTGACAGACCAGTTCCTTCCTGGCAGACGCTTATGGGAGACAAGGCAAAAGTCACAGAGATAAGTGCTTAAACATTCAGGTATCTTGGGGTCTGCAAACACTGGAGGAAAGCACTGTTAGTAAGAAACTGTTACGAAGAAGTAAATAGATAATTTTAGTTGCTCATATAAGAAACAACCAGAGAAGAATTCTTTTTGCATAGTCTGGTGAACAAAAACTTTCCAAAACAGTTTCAATAAATAGTAATGATTGCATTAATAAATGCTTTCTTTGATAGCTCTACTGCATAAACAGAAAAATATCCAGGAATGAAGGAGTATTTAATCTTGGAAGATTTTTCCAATCTGGCTTTAACTGGATTTCACTGGATTACTATCCCTTCCTGTGAGAAACAGGGGAATTTTACAGACATATAGATCATGCGCAGGAAAGATGTGACACACACGGCATGGTGCCCTACATATGTCCAAGAGTAATGTCTGGGAAAAACAAAGTAAAATACAAGGACAAAAAAGGCTCGTATTATGTAGGGCAGAGCTTTCCAGAAATTACTGTTGAAATGCAAAATATCATTTTGGAGATTATTTTGCAGGTTCCTTGCCTTGATCTGCCAGTTTGCCCTACTGAGGCCACTAGGAGAAATGAGGGTGGGTAAGTTTGGGCTCTATCTCTCTTACTTGCAGAAGTCCTGCTTTCCTTTGGGTCAGAGTTCTTGGTCAGGCTGCCCAGTCCCGATGCTGCTCGCAGCTATAAAAGCTTTGTCCAGCAGTCACCAGCCATGCAAGAGTCCCCACCTACTCGCCTGCTGGATCATAACCCCGACTGCAGCTTTTCTCCCCTCCCCCAGCCTCCCAAATTTTTTGGGTAGCACTTATGCTGGTTTCCTAAGAAGCAGAATATTTGGAGTTTTTGCTTCAATCTGTTACTGTTACCATGATAATGAATGTTTGTGAGCAGAAAAATTGCCACAACATAATAAAACTCAGATAGCTAAATAGTGAGGTTTCCTTTGGGAAATTATATGGCTCACTGTTCCATAAGCCTAACTATTACAAACTATCATCTTGACTTTAGCGCTGCTCAGTTATCATGATCAGCATGGAATCTTAGCTGGATCAAGAAGGCTCAAACCTTTCAAGTATACCACACTGAAATATTGTTTTCTTCAGTAACATCTGGCTAGACCTACACAAAAGATGGTCCCTGAATTGTGTAGGCTAAGTGCTCAGTTATTAACATCAAACTGGCAATTGTGCCATTCTTCCTTTGAAAATAGGTTACAGTCATTTCATCTGCAGAAAGAGAAAATATGTTGTCCTTTGGTAAATGAATAACTACTCAACAATAATGCTGTTTTATTAAATTGTTTGTTCTTAGGCAAAATGTGGCCAAACCTGTTTCTTGCGCATCATTTGCAAACCATGCCCAGCTCAGACTATGCTGGGCTCTTCACCCTGAATTTAGATATTTTTTTTTGTTGTTATTCTAGTAGCAGCCTTGCTTCCCTCAGTGAAATAAACACAATCTCCACGACTCTGTGCCTGCGTGCAGTAAAGAGAAACTGTCAGAGGAAACCAGTCCGCCACATTTCATGCAGTGTTACCTGAGCGGGACTTTTACTTAACTAATGGACCTTGTAATTGTATTGAAATTGTTAGATTGAGACCTAGCTGCCAAGATTTTACTTTTTTCACAACTGCAAAAGCTATATGTGTTTTTCTTTGCCTTGAAATTTCATTATATTACCTAACACTTCAGTTAGGAAGTGCCAGAGTCAACCAAGTCAGCCATTTGGGACCTAACCGAATTGTGAACCTTCACCTCAGTAAAATACTTCTGAATGCAGTAACTCACCTCACATGTTCCCCTGAATTATGTTACAAAGTGTAAAAGAATTTAATTATGTCAATAAGTGGGCAAATATTCTCTTTTTTACATACATAGAACTGCACTAGAAACTCTGCTATTTTTTGGGAAACACTTATTCCTAATGTTTAAGGACAATGTTTAAAAAAAATCACTGGAATTTCTCTTTTCAAAGGAAACATGAAGAGAGTATGCACCCTCTGATAATATGATGGTGACTGATTTGTCTCCTAACAGATTTATCTGCATGTATCTTATTGAAGGGCCCTTCTAGGTACAGTAAAGAAATTAGTACAGTAATTGAAACATATCTAGGGAATAGAAAAAGACTTCATCTGTTCCAGTTACTTTGAGACAGACTCACCTGTGATGGAGCAGTGCAGCAGCATGCTGTGCCCTTTGACCTGAAGATGTTAAAGCTTTGGAAACTGTGTCAGCAGCTATAAAATAGGAAATATGGGGTAGGTATGCCACATGAGAGAATGGACAGAGGAAGTCAGTGGGAAAGGGGGGAGAAATAAAGAAAACTGTTACCCTCTCACATTTTTTAAACCATTAAAATCTATAAATTGTCAGAAGAACATTTAATAATTATGTCTTTTGTAAAAACATAGCTTGAAACTATGACTTGTAAGAGGACCATGAACTTTCGACCACTATGTGGATTTCAGCTGGTTAATCCAAAATTGAAAAACTTTCCCTAAAACAATTACACAAATTTCTAACACCATCACTATCCACAGAGGACCAAGGTACACAATAGAAGTTGTATGAAATACCCAAGACACTCAGAAATCACCTTGCTCTGATTTTTATACTACCAGTTGCCCGAAGTATCAACACTGCTATAAATCATGCCAAAGTATATGAAACAGTATTTGCAGACTATTGGATAAGCTCTGCATTTCGTATCAGCAGAGTTGTAAATATGACTTATTTTTAGGAATATAAATCATCTTCATAGAAATCATTGTATGTTTTAGATACTTCTTTCTGAATCCTTTGTACCAGAGTGGGAACAATAGCTAGTGCTACTGTCTAATTTAATATGAATTACAAGTTCTACTATATAAGCTCTCTCACATGCTTTGTGCTATTCCTGATATGTCACAAAAGTGCAAAAAAAATCCAAACTATGAAAATGGAATTTCCAAATAAAGTCCTGTAGGACTGAAGCATTCCATGTGTGGTTTCTGCAGGAAGAAGCATAGTTTAAAAAGTTTAGTCACATCCATATATCTAGCTTTCAACGTGTTAAAATCACGCACAAAAGTCAGGGTGCATGTAGCAGTAAGATTTTGTGCACATCTGCAACATAACTTGACAAGGAATCAATTTCTTTTACACTTCAATCAGTTTCTTTTACACTTCAATCAGTTTCTTTTACACTTAATATTTCACTTCTGTGTATTTTTTGCAACTTGCTGATTTCTAATGCCAAGCCAGATTTGACAGAAATTACTTCAGTCATTTGAAACTGAGCACTTGAAGCTTTTTATGGAACTGAATTGAAAGAATGCTAATTCCATCTGTGTTTGTTCAGAATGATGGTGACTCCTAAGCACAGCAGTTTCCTGGTGAATGGTTAAGTTCAGCTGGGAGTGCTGTGAAATTCTTTAGCTAAATCTAGATTTCTCAAAAGCCTGACTAACCTGGCAAAGTTTAGATTCCTTTCAGGATGTCAAGACTGTGAAAAAAGAAACAGCGGGAGCTAGGAAGAGAAGTAAGTGTCAAGGCAAACTGCCTCCTCAGAAATTAAAATGGCAACAACAGGGTGCCCCAAAACTTCTAATGTTGTGGGCTGGATGCCAGTTTTGCTCCTCCCTCATAAGGCAGCTCCGGCTTGCAAGGATTGGGAGGCTTGCAAGTGGCTTGTGTGGGCAGCTACAGCAGAAGCCAGTATCCAACACAAGCTCACCCAGGCTCTCCTTGAGGCTGCCCCTTCCTGCTGCATGCAGACCAAGACAGCAGTGTAGTTTCCTACTCTGTTTTCTGAACGTGAACTATGTCTCCCAATGCAGAGAAAATACGAGACTGTTGGGGGTTGAATTGT
>VWZS01002819.1:0-34039 GCA_013397075.1 Rhabdornis inornatus
TAAACTCCATCTGTATTCCATAGAAACACGGTTCTACAGCCCCCCAGAATGGACCCACTTTGGCTGGTANAAGGAATTCCCAGAAAATCTAAACTCAAAGAAATGTTTGAATATGTATGATTGTCTTGAATATGCATTTAACCAAAATGAAATGAAAAAGTACGTAAGAAAATTGTTTTAGGCTAACTGGCATGCCTCTGGCAGTTTTCCAAGCACCCAGGGCTGTTTACTGTCCCTCTTATCCTTTATTAAATTTTTAAAAATTTTAAAAGAGTGAGCCTTGTTTCTCACAAGAAGGCTGACGACCAACACAGAAGGAACTGATGGATGCGTGAAAGCAACAAACTGCTATAAAACCATGACACAGCTTTATTCAAATATGAGTATGCTAACAATATGTTGTAAACAAGACATTGCAAGGAAGAGCTTTTAAAATGTAATTGAAGGCTAAAAAAGATCGGGTGAGTTTTTGGTGGAGAGATTCCCCTCACTCCCAGCACTGAATAAACAGATACCTGGTCTGTAGCCGAGTCAAGTACAGAGTTTTATTTTCTTGTCTAGTTTTGGGTATCAGTAGTCCCCAGTGATGGTAGCTCGGGGAAGGTGCATTCTTGGGGTTCCCAGACCCCCCATACCCCAGCCCCTCAGTGGTGCCAATCCACGTGGAACAAGTCGGTGCAGTTCACCTGGACACTGGACCTGCACAGGTGAGAGGGTGTGGCAGGGGTGGGGCAGGGCAGGGGCCAGGCAGGGATGTGACAGGGTGGGAAGGCTGAAGGGAAGGGTGTGGCAGGAATGAGCAAGGTGTGCGTCAGGTGAGGGGCAGCCCAATAACTGCTCCCAGAGAGCCCAAGAGCTCTTGCAGGACCCCATAACTCACCTCATGTCCCCCTGTTGAGGACTACCCAGAGACCTTCATGACTCTGTACCCCCCTTATTCCCCTCATATCTCCCTGTATCCCCTCTCAGCACTCCCAGTACCCTCCCCAAGGACACCCCTGTATGTTAGACGGCTGGTGTCCCCCATGGATGGGAAGGGAGTGGGAGGGGGGTGGAAAACCATGGAGTAGCTGGTGGTGGGTGGGGGGCTTCCCCTGGCCCTAAACCCCCAACTGCTCCCTTGGCCCCCCCCATCCACAGCAGGAACCAGAGCAGCTCCTAGGACGAAACATCCTTGGATGTGCAGCCTGGGGAGGAGACCTCAAAATCCGAGGGGGGGAAAATATTAGGGGGAACACCTACTTTAGTAGATGGGACCCCCAGACCCCCCAGCCTCCCTAGATGGGAGGAGAGACACCCAACACCTTCCCACCCCCTTCTGGTGGGAGGAGAACACATACTGTGTGAATCCCAAAATTAGGGGAGGCCCCAAAATTAAGGGAGCTCCAAAAGCAGGGAACACCCCAAAATCTTGTTGGAAGACCCAAATATCAGGGCAGCACCTTTGCCAAAGAAGCTGGGACCCTTAAGCCTCCTCAGAGAACATGTCCTTGGATGTATGTCCTGCGGGGAACTCTAAAATTAAGGGAACTCCAAAATCACAGCGAAGGCCCAAAATCAGGGGAGACCCCAAAATCAGGAAGGTGTTGGAAATGCTACAAAGGTTAAAAATTGTGTGTATCTTTAGTCAGTTTTGTTCGCCCTTGGCACGGGGGAAGGGAATTTCTTTTCAGGGCACTGGTCCAGTAGGAGAGGTCTGAAAAGCCTAATAGCTCAAAAGACTGGCTGTAGAAGATACACAAAAGATAATGACCATTAGCAACCATTAACAACCATCAACTCCAAACATCATCCCTGGCATGGTCGGAGATACCTGGTCTGGGAAAAGAGAGAAAAGAATGAGAACCTAATTAGCATCAGAGGTGAAGAGATCTGTGACGAATAGGACACCAAATACTGAGAACTGCACAACCTGGGACCCGTGTACATTGAACCATGCATTTTGATGGGTTTTGACTGTGTAAGTATCTGAAAAATCTAGTAAAATTAATGAGCGATGGAATGATTTTCTCTGCACACCTGGGCAATGTGTGGATGAAATGATTTGTTGCACATCCTGGCCAGAACAACATCCCGGCCAGAATAAAGTAATGACTTTGATTCTCTTAAACTAAAAAAGCTGTTAGAGAAGGTTTTTTTTTGTTTTCCCGCAGTTTCAGTGACAAAGGGACCCCCCACAAACAAGATGGGATCCTCAAAGCCCACCTCCCTCCCAGATGGAAGAAGAAAAAACCCTCGGCCCCTTGCTGGGGTGGGAGGGGGACACCTTGTTATAAATGAGCACAATGGGCCATTGAAGCCGATTCGAAGCCAATTTATTGTTACAGAAAAGACAAAGCAAATTACAGCGCTGGGCGACAGGGGAGTCACCGCTCCACCAACTGCCGCACGGAGCGTGGTTCCAGTCCCCCTTTTAAACCTCCGCCCGTCTTGTTGAGTCATCCTTCCAGTGTCCTTCTGCGCATGCTTCTTCAGTTGCTAGGGGGTCTTTTCTTGCCTCCTGGTGGTCTCTGAGGAAGGTTTGCAAGAGTCTTCCCCCATGTCCTCTCCTTGAACCTAAGTCCTTGAACAACTCACAGTTAATTAGTACAGCAATGTTACAATGTTTGTTCTTTGCGGTTTCCCGTTTTCCGTAAGCTAGCTGTCACATGCAGGCTTGTAGTTACTTATTTACATTGTGCTCCTTTCAATTCATTAGTGAACAAAAGGCCATGCTCTTATCACACACCTAATAATTAGAGGGGGCCCCAAAATCAGCCCCCCATCCCCCTCCCCACCTCTAAAGACATAGAAGATGTTGTCCCCCAGCCCTCCCATATCCCTCCCATTCCAAATTGCCCCCGTGCCCCCAGGATGCCCTGAGGCTCCCCAGCCACTGTAGCCCCTGCAAAGCCCCCCAGGAGCTGCCCTGGACACCGTGAGACCCCTTCCCACCTCCAAACACATAGAGCCAGCCATCCACCAGTGCAGCTGCATGGCTGAGGGGGCTGTGGGAGCCATTTTGGGGGTGCAGCTCCTGCCAGCCTCTCCCGGAGGGGCTGAAGCCCCACAGCTCCTTGGTCAGGACGCCCTCGCCAGCTCCCACCTGAAGGCCACCAGGGCATCCCCTCAGGCCATGGCCCTGTGTGAGAACCAGTGGCGTTGGGTGGGGGGGAAATAACCTTTTGGCTTCAGCAGAATATCACCTCATCTCTCACAGTCCTATAAAGAGTTTGTTCTTCTTCCCAAAGTTCATGACTTTAGCATGAACTTGGCTGAGGAGCAGTCCATGTCAATCAGTAAAGTTTACGAAAAATATCAATTGATTTAGTTAGTTGTAATGATCATAGATCGTGTGTTTTACGGAGGTTACACACTAAGGGGAGCATGGATAAGTGGATCGGGATGTTCCGAGTACATTCCAAATACCTCAGCCAAGGGGAAAGGGAATAAGGAGAAAATGCGGCCAGGAAATGAGGAGAAAAGAAGGCTACTTGCTCCAAATACTTGAGAGAGACCCCGCTGGACACACGCCTGATGGACTCTCTCCCTTTGTTCGAATCAAGGGACTTTCACAGCACTCCTCTGCCTCCTTTATGGACACGAACATCTAGCGATGTGAATTTTACGCTCTGGGGGGTAGGCGTAGGGGGCGTTGGAGCTCCTGTACCTGGGGAGGGGGGAGAATAAACCAGTATAAACCAGTCCACACTGGGGCAGCTGGGGAAAATTCAGAGTCACAAGGGGGCACTGGGAGCGAGGCAGGGGAGGGGCGGGAGTGATCGGCGAGGGCGGTGAGAAGCTCCCGCCGCGGTCGCACCCCCTCAGGGATTGACAATGGGGGGGCGGGTCCCGCCCAAACCGTGGGCGGGGAAAAGTGCCCCCAGGGATTGGCTGGGCGGGACGGGGGCGGGGCGGGAGCAGTTCCCGCCTCAGCCAAACTCCCCTCTCCCCTCGGAGAGGGAGTGCCCAGAATAACCCAAAAAAGCCTCAAAACCCATTTGACATTACAACAAAACTGATGAAAATTTAATACATTTGAATAAGTACGAAATATTTAAGGCTATATTTCAGTTATATTTAAACAATGGAAGGTTGAAAGGCGGATTGTGCACTAAAATGTGGCAAAAACCAAGAAAACCCCCAAACGCCTTTAAGAATCCCTCAAAATTAAGTAAAATTGAGTAGAAGCATAATGAAGATGAATAAATATTAATCAGTTAAAGCTGTAGTTAAAGTATAATTTAAAAATGGGGACATGTAAAATGTTTTTTTTGGTGCAGAAAGGACCTCCTGACTTCCTAAAGTTCTCAGAGAGGAGCCAGGGAGCAGCTGGATGCAGTTTCAGTCAATAGTTTATGTTTAAAGGATAGTTATAGGTATAATTGAACCTTTATACAGCTGTGTTCCATAGGATGAAGGATATATTTATAGACAAAGAGTTTATTATGATCACGATTAAACTCAAAGATCTTGATCAGAATTATTTACTACCCAGTACAGAGAACTATAACTTCTGGGATAGTGCATTATACTTTAAGCATCACTGAAGCAATTTTATCCAAGCCAGTAACATCAATTCTTAATGAAAGATTGATGCTAGAACCCCAAACCAAAGAACATGGGCCAACATTTCTCTCAGTTTCAAGGAGTGATGTTGAGGGGCGTCCTCACTCCAGGGAGGAATCTGCTGAAGGGAGACATGTGACATGAACCACTCTGGTGAGGGCAGGAGAAGCCTGCCATGTGTGGAGCTTTTTCGTTTGTCCTTAGGAAACGGCAACCTGTTTTTTCTCAGTCACAGAATCCCAGGCTGGGGGAGGCTGGAGGCACCTCTGGAGGTCACCTTGCCCAGCCCCTGCTCCACCAGGGCCACCCAGATCCAGCTGCCCAGGATGTGTCCATGTGGCTTTTGAGTCTCTCCAGCCACGGAGACTCCACCACCTCCCTGGGCACCTGCCCCAGTGCTCAGCCATCCTCTCAGTGCAGAAGTGTCTCCTGAGCTCAGAGGGCCCCTCCTGTGTGTCACTTTGTGCCCGTGGCCCCTGGGGCTGTCCCTGGCCCCATCCCCTCTGCAGCCTCCCCCCGGGTATTTATCCCCAGGGATGAGATGCCCTGAGCCTTCTCTGCTCCAGGCTGGGCAGTCCCAGCTCTCTCAGACTCTCCTCATGGCAGAGATGCTCCAGTCCCTCCAACACCTTCCTGGCCCTGTGCTGGACTCTGTGCAGTCTGTCCCTGTCTCTCGTACTGGGCAGCCCAGCTCTGGGCCCAGCACTCCCGGGCTGGCCTCACTGGTGTGGGGCAGAGGGGAAGGATCCCCTCCCTCCCCAGCTGTGACACAGTTCCCAGTGCAGCCCAGGACTGTTCTGCACTGCTGCAGGAGCACATTGCTGGCCCAGGGGCATCCTGGAGTCCAGCAGGACCCTGCCAAATTTTAGTTTCCCAGCTGGCTGGCCCCCAGCAGATACTGGTGCCTGTAGTTGCTCCTTCCCAAGGACAGGACTCAGCACTTGCCATTGAACTGTCACCCTTGTTGAACTGTCAGCCCTGTGGATGGCAGCACTTCTCTCTGGCTGATCAGCCACTCCTGTCCAATCCCCTTAAAAAAACCTCTAAAATATATGCAAAAAAAACAGGAAACCAAAACTAAAAAGCCCCGCCTCTAACCAAATAAAAACAAAACAACATGTCTTTTAAACTATATAGATTCATTAAACTAACACATCAAAACCACAAAAATATAAAACCTTAGTCAATACTAGTACGCAGTACACATTAATCCCATCACAATATATAAAAACAAGACCTATTTCTATTACTAACATAAGAAAAAAAGCACAATACTTAACTGTAATAAAACCTAAAACAAACCTAACTAGAAATAAAGTTTTAAAATCCCATTATTACTAACCCAGAAACTCATACATTCTAAACATAAACTTCCTCCAAAACAAATATTCCAAAAACCTCAAATAATCATTTAAAATAACTACTAATAAGAGGAACGACAGACTTGTCTCTACAAACAAGCTGTGGGTCTGCTGGTAGATCAGACTAGCACTGAGAGATAAAAGAAACAATGGGAAGGATTCCACTTCCAATGACTGATGAATGGAATAAGATATTTGCCTTTACAAACAAACTGTAGGTTTGCTGATAAATGAAATTGGATATTAAAAGATGAAAGAAGCAATAGGGAAAAACCATGAATTCTATAAGAATTAAAAATTAAAAGGGAGGGTTGTACATTAGAGGGGAATCTCAGGTATCAGGCATACCAGAAAGTCTGTACCTCTCAAGTACCTCAGCCAATGGGGAAAGGGAGAGGGAAATGCGGCCAGGAAAATAGGATAAAAGGAGGCTGTGTCCTCCAAAAATTTGAGAGATCCCAGGGGAATGCTCCATGGCCTCTCCCTTTATTCGAATAAAGCAAAAGGACTCCTCTGTCTCCTTTTTGGACATAAACCTCTGGTGTTCGTGGATTAATTTTCCTGATGCTATAAAACCACAAAACCATTGAACAATCAAACACCTTACCTAAACTATATTAAAAAAAATATATAAGAAAACTTTCGTAAAAACCCCAACAAATACCAATTACCACCTCAACAATACACCACCAACAATACCAAACATCACTAAATCAGTGATATTACTATGACTCAGCCATCATGGCTGAGGCCTGATCCAGCAGATGGGTCTGGCATAGGCCACATTGTCCAGGATGTTGCTGCTAGACAGGCCATACCTACAAAATCAGGGGAAATAAAGGGATGAACCTTGGAGTGACAACTTCATCCACACAAGTTAGCCAGGAGCTTTGCCAAAAGACTGGAATAAAAACTCACATCCCTGGGAGGGATAAAAGCAGATGGAAAGAATGCAACATGTGGTGATGAAAAGCAAACTGAATGATTGAAACCATTTTAAAGGGGTAAGAGGAAACGGCCTAACATGATCCCAGGGGAGGTTTAGGCTGAATACTGGGAAATCTTTTAGTGGAAAGGTTGTCCATCCCTGGCACAGGCTGCCCAGGGCAGTGGTGGAGTCCCCGTCCCTGGAGGGATTTAAAGCTGTGTGGATGTGCCATTTGGGGACATGGGACAGTGGTGGCCTTAGCAGCACTGGGGGAATGGTTGGGCACTGTGATCCCAGAGGGCTTCGCTAACCTGAATGATTCCACAATTCCGAGAACACTCTGTGTGTGGCCAGCACAGACACACCTGTGCCTGCTGCAAACATCACTTCACTTCCTCTTCTTTGGTTGCTTGCCAGATATTCTCTGGCAACAGGGAATATGGGAGCACTCCTTGCTGCAGGAAAAGCCAGCAGGATTAGATCAAATTCTCTTCAGAAAGGTCTAACAGGATTGTTATGCTAAGGCCTGAGCAGCAGGCCTAAGCTGGAGTTGATTTACAAGATGAATCCTGGGCACTATGTATACCAGCAGTATTATTTAGCTAAAAATAGATGACCGAGACACTTATGCCAGCTGTTTAACTCCAAATTGGCTGCTCTAGAAACTTTCGCATAACTGTGTGCAGCTATCTGCAAGAAATGTATAATTTTAACTTTCCCAACTGACATGAATAGAGGCTTGTTTGTATGATATTTTAGGGGAAAACCTTCCTAGTGAAGGCCTGGGCTCTGGCCAAGCTCTGGTCCCAGCTGGTTGGGAAGTGTGCCATCAGACCCAGACATTCCTGTGCTAAAAATATAATCAAGTCACTCTGACTTGCTGATTTGGGCCTATAAAAACTGGAGTCCCTCTCAGGGCAAATTCGAAGACCTCAACTATGGATGGATGCACCATGTAGGATTTTCCCAAATTGCTGGTAAGGGTTCTTCAGGTCCTCTCTGTGAAAGGGGGCTCCCCAGTGATTGCAGACTCTGGATGATGGTAAAGTATATAGACAATTGGTGATGTATTTTTCTAAATCACTGTTCTCTCTCTCTCTTTCTTGTATAGTAATGATGAGATGTGTTACCTTGCTAATTTTTGCAAAGAAGTTTCCTGGACTGTGGTTTTGTTTTCTTTTCCCTTTTTCTTGGAATTGTTTGAACATGCTCTGGACTGAAAACCCAGGGGAGCTCACATCCGTGGCTCACCAGGCCTGGCCTGGGCTGTGACATTTCCCAGTGCCAGATGGACTGAGAACAGACTGAGTGAGCCAGGCTGCAACCCACGGAAGGGATTCTTCTGAATCTGTCATCTCTTCACAGCAGCGAGAGGTTTTGCTGTTTAGTATTGTTTATTTTTGTGCTGGGAAGTGCTTTGCCTGTTAAATAAACAGTTATTTTTCCACTTCTCTCTGAGGAAATATTTTTCTCTGAACCAGTCGGGGGAGGGACTGCTTGAATCTGTTTCCTAGAGGGACCCCATTCAGAGGTTTCCTCCCAAATTTGCCCTAAACCAGGACAGTCACTAAACCTAAGTGCATAGTAAGCTGATTGTTTGATTAAATGTATCATTTTACTGTTTTGTTGCCTTTGTATTCATGGTAAAATAAGACCATTCTTTCTATTGGTGTCTGTGTCCTTAAAGTCACCCCTCTCAGCTGGCAGAACACAAGATCCAGCAAGCACTGTTCCCAGCTGCCTGGAAAGCTCCCATTTACCTCCCAGTAGCAAAAAGAGAGGGAAATCACCTTGTGCCAAAGGACAATGACACAAGAGTTGTGGGGAGAGAGTGGCAGAGATGGGAGAGAAACAGCAACATCAGAGGTTTCCAAAGGGAACACCTGCTAAATCCATCTCCAGGACCTTCAGAAAAACATCTTCCAACTGAGCTGTGAGTGGAATATATTCCTTTCTTCCACTCACAGACCTTTCAGCCACGGCCAGGAGCTGCTCTGGATGGAAGGTCCCCTCCCTGTTGATACACGTGGCTTTTTCCTCGCCACCACTGCATTCAATTGCGAGCAAAAGAAGGAAAGGAATGAACACGGAATACAGTATCCATTATATAGGAGGTATTTCCACATGCCCTCACTGAGTTCATACAGTAAATAACATCCCAGGTTATTGAGATTAAAGTCCCATTTAGCTGGGCAAAGCAAGAGGAAAGACTCCTGGTCTCAATCTCTGACACCTTCCTTTTGTAGTACCTATCACCCTGCAGTGTCAGGAAAAGGGGGAACGGCTTCCTGATGACAGAGGGAAGGGATAGATGTGATATTGGGAAGAAATTCTTCCCTGTGAGGGTACTGAGGCCCTGGCACAGGTTGCCCAGAGTTGTGGCTGCCCCATCCCTGGAAACATTCAAGGCCAGGTTGCATGGGGCTTGGAGCAACCTAGGATAGTGGAAGGTATCCCTGCCTATGGAACTGGAAGGGCTTTAAGGTCCCTTTCCACCCAAACCATTCCAGGATTCCATGATTCTACACAAGATGACAAGTGCTCAAATTTGAGCTGGTAAGTTTAGGTAGTCAACTAAATGATCAAATTAAGTCCAGGCCTCTAATATTTTATGGAACAGCAACTTCTAGAAGGTAATAAACACTTAGAAAGTCAAGGAAAGTGCCCAAATCAGCAAATATCCCAAGGCTGTGGTGTCTGAATATTGGATTTCAACAAGGTGAACCACTTACCTGACAGGTGGCTGCCATGCTGTGACACAGCTGCATCTTTCCTGGATGGAATTCTCCAAATAACTTTGTTATGGACACCGTTTCTATTACTCCTGAAGGGAAAATGACAATAATGACCAATAATAAAAAATTAAAAGGTCACATGTTATAAACAGACCACATATAAAACAGTACCTTTATAGAGACTCAGTTAAACACGTAATTTGGGTAAAAGATTAGCAACTAATTAGGGAAACTGATTGTCATTCTGAGGTTTGTTCATGTTGCGGATAAGAAGTACAGGTGTATTTTTGAAGATGCTGAAGAGCTGGATATTACTTGTTTTTATATTTCGATTACCAGAGGAATAGGGAGATCATGATGCCTGGTTTTGTTTTCCCTAAGCACGTCACAGACTTAAATAAACCAGAAACATCCATACATTAACAGCTCTAGATCTTGCATCATGACCAAAAGGGTTAAAAACTATTTATGCAGCTTTTAAAATAAAAGTAATTATGTGAGAGCAGGCCTAAAGATCTTTAATTTGACCAGAACTTGTCTTATGTGGTTTTGTGAAAGGATCACATTCACAGGAAAACCCCACCCAATAACGGAGGTTAAGCAAGAAAGAGAAATAATAAAATTATGATCCTGAAGCAGTTTATCCAGCTCTTTGGAACCAGCGGCGATCTGGATGACTTCCGACCTTCACTGCAGCAATTCTGTAGCTGTGATGAAACCCATGGGAACCAATTCGGCTGCCTCAGCCAAAGGGAAAACCCAACTGGCACTGCCAGAAGAGTTCCTGCCATTTGTTAACCCCTGAGTAATTTATATTTCCTGCCTTGCACAGAAGCACCTGTATCATTCCATGCACATTTTACTTTATAGACCTTGTGCTATTTGCTACCCCAGAAAAGAAGTGAAATCCTGCTCCAAGAAAAAGCTCCAACACCCCTTTTGTGTGTTTTATGGAAATACTCCCCCCTTGTTCCCCACCTTTTCAGTTCAATCCTGTCCTGGTGCATTTTGTCCCTTCCTGTCACAAGTCATGTCACACCTTTTATCATCTTTACTGTCCTTTGGAAACTTTCCAAATTCACCAGCACTCCTAAACCCAGTGGAAATAAACTTGTGGAATATCTTGGGTTAAAGTTTCAGAACATCCTTTTTAGGATTTTGTCAGCTTTGGCTTTGCTGGTGCCTTTAATATTCAGCAACTCCTTCTGTGGTGCATAACCTACGGTCTCCACCATGTGAAATCCAGCTTTTTACAGCTTCTTCATATCATTGGCATTTATACCACATTGCTGGGAAGGAGCAGGGGAAAAGGACATATGTTAGTGTTTTTTGATTGTTTTGGGTTTGGTTTTTTTTTACAGAACACAATAATGTAGCAACAGAGTTTTCAAATGCACCTCGTTTTAAAGAAAAAGAGTTTAGGTTGGATATTAGAAGGGAAAGCTTTCCCTTGAGCATGGAGGGGCCCTGAGCTGGCCAGAGAAGCTGTGGCTGTCCCATCCCTGGCAGTGTCCAAGGCCAGGCTGGACGGGGCTTGGAGCAACCTGGGATAGTGGAAGGTGTCCCCGCCCATGGCAGTCGGGTGGAAGAGGATGAGCCTTTAAGGTCCTTCGCAAGCCAAACCATTCAGGGACTCTACGGTTTCAACTTTACCGGGGGCCCTGCCGGAGCCAGCAGCACTTCTACTCGCGCCCGCGGTCTGGAACTGCCGACGTTTTCCGCAGTGTCCCGTCACTTTACTCAATTCCAGCCCTTTGTTTAATGCCCCTCACGGCCCCTCCCTCCCAGCTCCTCAAGCTCCCGCAACTGCTCCACAGGCGGGGCCGCGGGCGGAGCTGTCCCGTTCGCCCGCTCTCAGCACTGAGGACGAGACGGGGAAGCCTCAACGACGCTGAGGGCCCGTCCCGCCCGTCTCAGCCCAGCCCGGCCGGGCCCGTTCTGCTATCTCAGCCCAGCCTAGCCCAGCCCTGTCCGGCCGGGCCCTTCCCGCCCGTCTCACCCCGGCCCGGCCGGGCCCGTTCTGCCGTCACATCTCTTCTCAGCCCAGCCCATCCCGGCCCTTCCCGCCCGTCTCAGCCCAGCCCCGCTCCCAGCGCTCCCGCTGCTGTCACGTGACCCCCGCCGCCCGCGTGCTCACAGCTCGGGCGCGGGCGCGGCACCGGGAACGGGGTTGGAGCGGCTCCTCGGCCCTTCGGGCTGCCCCACCTTTGTTTTTAATTCTTTTCTCTTTCCCTTCCCTTCCCCTAGTGCAGCATTGCAACTGGGATTCCAGCTACTGTTCGCTGTGAGAAGCAGCGAACAAATCAGGACCCTACAGATAAATCAGCTGCACCACGCGGCGTCGCGGATCATCGCCGGAGCGGCGCGGCCGGGACACAGCCGGGACACGGCCGGGACACAGCCGCGACACGGCCGGGACAGACCCGCGACAGAGCCGGGACAAGGCCGGGGCAGAGCCGAGACACGGCTGGGACAGAGCCGGGACAAGGCCGGGACACAGCCGCGACAGAGGCGGCCCCGCCGCTGCTTGCCGCCAGCTGCCCTCGGCGCTGCTGACCCCATCACCCGTACCCCTACTTAGGCTCCTCTTTCCCTCTCTGCTGGGATGAACTCCCTAGGGAACACCATTTCCAGCAGCCAGGTCTGCTGGAAAAAGGGTGAGGGGGGACAGGAAGTGTGGTGCCAGTGCTGCATCCCATCAAGTTGTGTTTCCCTTTGAGGACAGAGAGTCTCTGGGCCGAGGTGAAATTGCTGTGAGTGCTTGGATGAGCAATCCAGGGAACAGGGAGCTCAGAATCGCAGGTGCTGGTGGAACCATTGCCTTAGCTCTGCTTAGTTTGTGTCTGTGAGAAGTGGGATTTGGGCTGGAGAGGTGCTGCTGGGAAAAAAGGATGGAGTAAAATGCACAGTGAAGGACTGAGTTGCAGATAAGGGGAGTATTTATAAACTGTATCATTATTTCACTGAAACTGGGGCTGGAGCAGTGATGGGGGTGCTTGGATTTGGTCTAGACCTGTCAGGATGAGCCATAAACAACAACCAAGCCCCTGAACCCCCAATGGATGTTTGAAACACTTCCACAGAAATCCAAGTCATTAATGATTCTAGATGAAAGATTATAGGTGATTCCTTATGATCCATGGGGAATTTCCTTTGGAATTATTAATCAGAGAGTGTATTGAAGCAGAGCACATCTTTTGGCTCTTTCTCTGGTCTGCAGTCTCTCTGGCTTAAGAGTTTCGTGTGCTCCCATTAAGGCTGCAGTGTGTTTTCAGCTTGAAATTTGGGGTGGTTTTGTTGCCTTAGGGTCTGGGGTTTTTTCCCAAGTGAAACAGCCTTCCCCCTAAATACCCTCTGGTGTTCTACACAGCTGCTTAGGTGATGGATGGGTCAGAGAAAGAGAGAGAGAGAAGGGAAATGACTTTTTTTTATCTTCAAATTTTTCCAGGCAGAAGTGGGACATGGTCTTGCCCCTTCCCGAAGCGCTGCAGGCACATGCAGCCTCAGTTCTGGCCCAGTTCTCTGAGAACAATGTTTGGGAAGTTTAAGTGTTAATAACAACTCTTGTCTCTTGGTTGCAAAGATTTGGTCCTACAGTCCCAAACTGATGACGAAGAAAAGGAACTTGTGCTATTCATAGAAAAGCTTCTGTCATTCCTTGTGCAGTCTTTTGATTCTGTGGTCCAATTGACTGCCTGGTATCTTTCTAACAAGACTTGTCAGAGATTCAGGAATTGAATTTGGGTCCATTCACTAGAAAATCTTGCCAAGCTGGAAAGATGACTGCTGTCAGCAAAGGTACTTTATTAATCCTCTGTTAGATTTCCCTCAGCTCTGGGCAGGAAAAGCTGGGGTTTGGATCAGGAATTTTGCAAGCAGGGCCTCTGTAACTGTTGGCTTCCTGTGTGTGTGTCAGTGAGCCAGGGCTGGGACAAGGACTCTTGCTGGAGCTGTTGCCCTTTGAAGCCGTTTTAAAGGTATGATGCTAGAACATTTTGGAGGCTGTTTCCAGAGATGCATTTGTAGCTGGATCTCAATTCAAGTGTAGCAGTCCAGGGGAGGGTTCTGACCTCTTCAGACTTCTGCTCAGCCAGGCTGCGGCTGGCACTGGCGCAGACTGGGGCTGGGGCAGGTTTTCCAGGCAACTGGAGATCAGTAAGGACTGGTGTTATGGAAAGCAGGGACCTGCAGGGATTGTTTTTTGTGAAGCTGAGATGAAATTTCTAAAAGTAACACAAAATTTTAATTCCTTTCGTTTTTGTGGACGATGGGAGAAATAGATCAGAACTGGCTTTGTGGTAAGAGGGTCTGAGGAGCTGCATCCCTACATGTGGTGTGATCTGCATGATTAAAATGAAGTCACAGCCCCAGAGCGTGATGGTTTCTCCTCATTCCTGTCCCCAGTTGTCCCCAGAATGTTGCTAATCCAGAGGGATCTGCTCTGGTTTCAGGCTGTCTGTGCCCTGACCACTGCAGACACAGAGACAGCCCTCGCCAAAGTGGCCAGTATCACTTAAATAGAAATGACGTGTGCCAGACTTGCTATGGACAGGAACTACTCCGTGCTTGCTTAAGTTTTAAAATTTTGAATAAATTTTGGATGCATAATCACGTAATTCTGCCTCTAGGGAGAGGGATTTTCCTCACCCCCATTTACAGATTGTTCTATAGAATTGCACATAACTTTATGATGGAAAAGAGGAAGTAAAGAGCAACACCCTGTGCTAAGTGAGATTATTTTTTTTCTTGTGGCCATTTATTTTGTGTTAAACCTGCCTTTCCCAGTGTGCGTTGTGGTTTTAGCTGTTTGGGAATCATTTCAGCTGACTGCCGTGAAAACGAGAAGGTGGGGATGAGTGACCAACACCCTGGGAAGGGCTGTGAGTGTGCCTTGGTCAGGAGCAGATGGTCAGGGCTCATCTTCTCCTGGTTTGAGGCCGGGTTTGGCAACACCACAACGTTCCAGTGCAGGACCAGTGCCATGGGGAAGAGCTGCACAGCTGCCTTGAGTCCCAGCCTCTGTGTCAGCAGGGCTGGGTAGGTGGAACTGCAGCCTCCTTTGCTTCCTTCTGTCTGAACAGCCAGGTGTTGTTTGCAGGACAAGGTGTCTATCCTTCCACTTCTCCCCAGTATTTTCTTAATAAAGTGGTACCTGGCTGGCAAGACCTCACATCCTCCCCTCCCCATGCAATCTCTATGAAGTCTCCCAGTCTAGACAGCTTTGATATATGCCAGGCCATATATCAAACCCTCTCCTCCCTCTATGAATGTTTGAGTAGGCAAAGGGAAGCAAAAGAAATTTTATAGCTTTCTGTCTTCCTCACCTGTCATCACCACTGGCAACCTTCACTGTGGGGCTGTTTCTAGCAGAAGACATTTCTCCATGTTCCCTTCTGAAGAAGAAAGAACAAAAACAAGATGGTGTTTAATGTGATGCTTGCCAGGTCCCCCAGGTTGGAGGTTACTCTTAATGAAATTAAATTACCTTCCTGGCAGCCTTGGAAGAAAAGATTCAATAGCAAGGTATGAATTAAGAGGAGATGATGACTCAGTCCTCATCTGGGAAAAAGAAACCTTTAAAAGCTGCTGAAGGAAATATTATTGCTTCAATAAAAAGTGTAGCATGCCAGGTTGTGGGACAGGTTTGCCCAGGCAGATCAAAAGCTGCATCCTAGCAGCAGATGATGCTAAGGCCAGTTCAACAGGAGGGACTGCACACACTGTCACTGACTCAATTTGAAACGGGTCATAAACAGCAGTCTTTTTCTTGCTAAAAGTAGGTAATTATAAAAATGCACTGACTCTTGGCTTTGCAGCAGATATGATAAATAATTTTGTTCCTTAACTCACTCCTACCCTCCAAAGAAAAATGACTTTAAAAGCCCATTTCTTCAGGGAATTGACAACTGTAGTAGGTTTTTTTCTTGTGAGTTTTTAAATGACACCTGGATTTAAGGAATTACTCAGAATTAACCTTCAAAACAATAGATCTATGCAAAAGTTCAGATAAGGCAGCAGGAAAAGAGGCAGGATAGAGATTAATAGAGACTTCTTTTAAGTCTATCCATGACAATATTCTTTTTGTTCCACCAGGCAAAGTAACGTTCCAGTTATTTCCCTGTTGTAGTGTTCCCTTACTATCCAGATTTTCTCCATTGGCTTATTGGCTTAGTGGATGTACCTCATTGTATAGATTACCTTCCTGACAGCCTGGGAAGGGATCTGTGGAACCCATGCCTGCTAAAAGTTGCGTGCTGACAAAGGCTGCATATGAAATATCCTCATTTGCTGCAGTCAAATCAAGTAATTCCAAATGAAGTCTCCAGAAAGAGTGAGTACCTTTGACTGAGTCTCCCTGAGCCTCAGACTGTGATACAGACTGCTGGTCTCACAGAGTTGTCATGAAGGTTAATTATTTTATCTGTCTGAAGCTCACAGTTTATAATTAAGTCTTCAGGTGAAAATAAATCAATAATGCTGGATTCAGGGACTAAACATCGGAGGTAAGACCAAATACTAAAGTCTGAGAACTCTTTTTTTTTTGGACCCTCAGGCAAGAAAAAATAGCAGATGGAATTAGAAGTAATATATTGTACAACCACCTGAGGGACAAAGTAAGGCACCCCTGGAGTATCTACTCAAGTGTAATATACACTTTTATCAGTCTCTCTTATGTGACTGATTCTAACATCTTCCTTTTTTATTTTCACAAAAATATTTTAACCTTCTGGTCACAAAGCTAAGGCAGATAGCTTATCAGTTTGGATAATTATTTGAAATGATACTGTGTCCTGGGGTGACTTTGTGATGTTGAATTGTATCCCCATTCGTCTGTTTAGCCCAGAAATAAGTTTTATACCTTTAAGGTTGGATTTGAGAGTGAAGGAGGGGGAAGGAGAAGCGGTGGAATGTCTGAGGGGGTTGTTTTCAAAACACAGAGATAGGAGTTTCATTGCTTCTTCTCCTGGACTGTGTCACCGTGGTGGACAGCGGAGAGAGCTCTCCTTTGCTGTTAGTTAGTTTTTGACTAACTGAAGCAGAGAAGTTCCCCAGACAGTTTTTCCTTTTTTCCTGGAATTATTTGAACCTGCTCTGGACTGGGGGAAGCACCAGGAGCTGTGGCTCACCAGGGCCTGGCCGGGGCAGTGGCATTTTCCAGCACAAACCTTGTATTCAGCGTACTTCTCTCCAAAATCTAGAGGAGATATGTCTTGCAGTTACCCTCGAAGTGCATGACTGTGGAAGTTACACCAGTGTAAACCATTAAATTAATTATAGTGAGCAGTTCTAGAAATAGTTTGATTTTCTATTTCCTGGCAAGTCACTCTTATTCCTGGAAGGAATGGCAGTGAGCCATGCTGTAATATAAAGTAGCCTACACTTTTCCAGAGGATGAAGGAGACATTTGAACACTATGTAACATTTTCTACAGTCTCTTGCATTTCATTTTGGAATTATTTGATTTTGGATTTAATCTTGGAATTGTAATTGAAATGCATAGAATGCTTCAGCAATGAACTCAGAACATTCTTGTAGTGAATGAGGCCTGGGTGGGAAGAGCAAAAGGAGTAGACTTGCTTTCTTGGTCCTTTTAGAGGCTCGCTCAAGCATGCATGGCATTGATGGTATTATTTAAACCTGTTTTATTTTAAGAAATGTTCTCAGCTATTGCTAACAAATACTCTGAGATGAGGTGTTCCCTGTGAATGAAACCATCTTTGTATTGGCTACTTTTTCCATGAATATGGCAACAGCCCATACAGTAACAAAGGTGTCTGTTTGTGGAGGAATGGCTAGCCGATAAAGGCCATGTTCCCATGCAGCAGATAGCTGAATCCACGCAGCCCAGCAAAAACAGAGTGCAGCTGGTGTGATTACTGGCAAGGTCATCATGTCCTTATCAAAAAGGGGGGGTTATACAATAACAGAATGTTGCGGTTAGAGAAAGAAGGAACTTTGCAGCTGGACGACCACAGGAATGCGGAACAGGGAGGGGTTAACATTCGAGATGCTGTCCAATAATGAGCTTACTTTTGCACTATGTATGAGCTTAATTAGTGATAGTATATAATGAACCAAAGATTGCCAGTAAATGAGACTTGCTGATCATTCACGTTGAGTGCTGTTTGTCTCCCGCCGGTTCATCATCTGTTGTCCTTACTTTTGATTACTGCAAACAGCCAAGGGATATAGATGGCATTCTTCTGGGAACCTTCAGACAGGAGCAGCTTGTTCCAGAGTAACAGCTCCTGGCCATCACACAGGCATGAATTTTACAAAGCTGAAAATGCTGCATTTAGCAGGATGGCCTCCTTAGGTTTCAAGAGAAGCAGACTCTGAGTTTAAGCCTTCCCATGCTCATCTGTGTTGGCACGTTGAATCCCTTTATTTCAGAAATTACCACTTTAGTGGGTGATTTTGAACATGGCACTTTCACTCTTAGGATTGCAAGGCACTGAAAACCCAGTAACATAACCACCAGCTTCCCAGTAAGAAAGCAGGATTTTTTTTGTCAGTAGTGGCTTTTTTTATTGCTTTTATTTTGTTATGTAAAAATACATTTGAAATACTTAAATGGTACTTATATGTGCTACATAGTATTACTTCTTTATATACAATCTGTCTTCTTAAATAAGCAGAAATCTAACAGCATCTAGGTTGGCAGTGACGACGTTAAGCTCATGGGTAGAACTGGGGGCTGAGAAAGGTATTAAAGCTGAAACAGAAACATTCATTATGCCTTTATGTAACTACAGATTTGGATGCTATTTCAGAGATATTGCAGTCAATTGGTTCGAGAATGGTATGTTCTTGGTACAAATCAAGAATAGTTTGTCTTAGCTCTTTCTGTCAAGAAATCAAGGTGGATTTGTAATTGAGAATACAGACTGTTAAAACAAGGAAGGTAGGAGATTATGTACTTTTGCAGTTGCTTTTGATAGGCTTCCTCTGTACAAAAAAGAAATGAGAAGGTGCTCTCCTCCTTCTAGAAGAAATCCAGAAAGTGGCTTTGGAGACCTGAAGTCCAGGTCTTAGCTGGCAATATAGGTATCATTGTCTCTGAGCTACCTAAGCTAAGTTAAGAGTGAGGGATGATAGCAAGAGATCAGGCAAGGATCATCAAAAAAGGGACTTGGGAGTAAATAAAAAACCCACACCCTAAGCTCAAAGCAGGGACTGAATGGACCCAGTTTGATACGTTGCAAGGTCTTTGGGTGAGTTGGGGCTACACTGAAGTTGAGGGAAATGCTGGTTTAGAAAACACATGACTATGTGCACATGGCTTGCTAGTAAAATTGCATGTTAGAGCTCAGGAACCTTATGTATGAGAGGGAGAAACCCAGCAGATGGGAATCATAGGTGAGTGAGTTTGTGGTTTTGAAAAGGTGTATGTCTTGTTTCATAACATGCCAGTGTTAAAGAGCTATTCTTCAGGCCACATATTATATACCACAATGCTGCTGGATGTTGCTTTTGTGATGGGTGGGTAGGTTTAGAAAATAAGCTGAGAGTTAACTTATTTTGAACTATCTTCTCTACCTTGAAGCACCTCCAGGAAGCTGAATTTCAATAATTTGTATTTTGAAACTTATGTGTTCTGAAGTTTCCTACAAAGTGGCAATACAGAGGAAAAACATAAAAGGTTTTGGAAATAGAATGTCATATTTTAAAAATCACATTTGTTCTTTGGTGGTGTTGCAAAATGTGGAATATGTTAAGATTATCTCAGGTCAGGATGTTCTTTGATGTAAGATCTTTGTATATTTTTGTAGTGGTTTTAGTTCACCAATTTGAGATTTCCCGGCCAATGCACCAATTTTTGTTGTGGGTTTAGTGCTGGCCAAATCACCAGTGCACCCACTAGAATTATTTACTCATTTCCTGCCGTGAGATAGGGTTAGGAAGGAAGGCAAAGCAGGCTCAAACTTTTAATGGTATAAAGAAAAACTTCATTAACAGAAATTAAAAGAAAAAATAATAAGAATCAGAATAAAACCTTCAGAACACTTCTCCTCCCTCCTACACCCTCTTCTCTCTCACACCAACAATGTACAGAAATAAATCAGTCAGTTTACCATCTCTAAAAATAGTCTTTCTCCAGTTCAACTAGGGAGAAGAGTCTCTATTGGCAGTTTCTGTGAGACTCAGCAGCGGCAGCCACACCATGGGCTGCTCTGGCCACGCTGGGGTGAGGGGGAAGCAGCCAGGATCTCAGTGGCCAGGATCCCAGTGGCCAGGATCTCAATGGGCAGGATCTNAGTACACTTTTAAGCATGAACTGTTCAAAAAAGCATAGGTTCTCTTTATCTATCTCTGGGATCATCTCTGGGAACAGAGGTCTTCTTCTTCTTCTTCCTCTTCTTCCTCTTCTTCCTCCTCTTCTTCTTCTTCTTCCTCCTCTTCTTCTTCCTCCTCTTCTTCTTCTTCTTCCTCCTCTTCGTCTTCTTCTTCTTCCCTGGGGGCAAAGGGTCTTCATCACTCTTCCCTCTCTGTTCAAGCTTCTCATCAAATCACAGCTACTTCAACATCTGCTTGTTCAGCATGAATGCCTTTGCTCATGTCTACAATTTGAACACTTCAACCACCCCATACTTTTCAATGAGTTACAGGGGAAAAGAGTCTGATATATCAATCATATCTTCTCCATAGCCTTACAAGAGGATTTCAGCCCAAGAGTGAGGCATCTCCATCAATCCCTCCTGGGACCTGACTTCTATTTCACTGCCCTTGGTGTCTTCATGTTGTTTATCTATGTGTCTTCCACTCTGTCCTTTCACTCAAGAGAGAACCGAAGCTCTGCAAGTCTCATCTGTGCACTGTAAGAGTTAATATCTTGCCCGAGGCCTGCAGAGGTTACCCCTGCTGGGTCCTGGCCTAAACTGTTTAAGTGGAGAATTCTTCAGCATCCGTGCCAGGAGTGGGGCTAGGACCTTAGCAGCCAGGCTAGAACACAGNCCTGGGACCTGACTTCTATTTCACTGCCCTTGGTGTCTTCATGTTGTTTATCTATGTGTCTTCCACTCTGTCCTTTCACTCAAGAGANCCTCAGTGCCTCCTCTCCCCCTGCCATGCAATCACGGGCCCAGCTCTGCGGGCCGGGTCCCTCCCAGCCTGGCCCGGCCATGTGGAGGGGCTGGACCAGGCTGTTACCTGTGCTGAGGTCAGAAGGGAAAGAGAGGTTCCTGGGCTTTGTTCGTTTTAAAATGTGTGTTTCGCAGAGGTGTGTTCAACTTTCTCAGTGGTTTAACAGCTTGTCAGTTCTCAAAACCAATCAGATTGGTTTTTGTCAGACACAGAGCAAGCTCTCAGCAGCTCCTCTCAGAAAAATAATTTCCATGGGTGGCTTCTTCCCTCCTCACCAAATGTCATATGTGCAAAACCAGCACGACTTTCAAGCCTAACCAGCCCTCTGCAACCTTCACTGGCTGCTGGGATGAGGAAAAGCAATTAAGGACATATTGATCTCTGCGCCAATTTCAAAATCTACCCTCGGGAGTCTGACCTGCTTTGGACAAAGCTTGTTCATTGGCAGTTTCCTCCCTGCTCCCAAAAGTAGCTGCATCAACAAGAACACTGCTGCTTTCCCAGATGAAAGTGGGGAGATATTGATGACCTCCAGGCTGGATGGAGCTCACAGCTGGTAACTCTTAGGGGATGCATCCCTGCTGGGCAGATACATCATAGCTGCCCCCATAACATTCATTTTCAGTCCAACCAAGATCTGGATCCTGCTAATGGTGTACCTGGAAAAAGCTGGGCAAACCTTTTAAATTTATTTTTAGATCTGTCAGGACAGATCTAGCCTGGAGTCCTAGAGAGACTGTAACTATGGGGTAATCTGCGACGCCTTTGCTTTTTGGAGTAATTTACAAACGGGAAACATGAAAGCAGCAGCTTTTGTCCAGCTGAAAGCAGATATTGCAGCTGTTTCCACAAAGAGAGCAGAAGAGGCACTGGGCAGGAGAAGGCTTCTCAGTGCAGGGAGCTGGCTCTAAATCACCTCCACCTCCCCCATGGTTCACACACTAGTCCATTGCAGATGGACAGCACAGGCTGTACAGATGAGAAAAGAGAGGTGTACTGTTCCCAGTCACCCTAGAGCTGCCCTGCATGGATCTCTCCCTCCCTAGCACCTGCCAATCCTTTTTCTCTTTCCTTCTGGGAGGCTTCCTCCTGAGGGAAGAAAGGACCTGATCTCATTTTGCCCCAAGAATTGCAACACAGCAGTTGCCACAAGTGACATGCTTTTCCCTATGTAAAGCAAAACCCAAACTTGAATGCAGCCCATCTTGTCACAATTACCAATTTTCCTGCAATTTTTCCAGATGGGAGAAGGCAAGTGAGGTGTGCATTTCCCTGCCAAAATTGTTTCTTATTAATTAAAATGACTGCAACATCTACAGAGTTATAGTTTTATATTATTATATGTATGAATAAGAGTATGCATATGAGTGTATGTCTGGGTTATATGGGGGACACAGAATTTAAGTGACAATCAAATACTTTTCTCTTCCTCACCTTCTTCCATTTGCTTAACATTAAACTGTCATGTATCATTGGAAGTTGGACTGTTAGAGGTAACTTATGATAGAAGTGCTTGAGGGGAAGCTGTGTTCTGCCTCTGATATCTTGGTGAAAATCTCTAAGACATCAGTCTCCTCTGAACTGGGATGTGAAAATAAGGCAGAAAAACTTAAGTTTTGTCCTCTACTAAAATTCATAAACTTTACAGGCTCTGGGTCTGAAAAAAATGGGGTTCCAACTTGATGAAGCAGATTGGACCTCTAGTAATGCTGCCACAAATGAGCAAAGCACAGGGTGAAAGAAACCAGAAATTCTGCTCACTAGTACCACGAACAGTTGAGGGTAAAAAAAAAATCAAACATGCTCTGTCTACCTACCCTTGCCTGACTTTGAACCCTGTCATTCATGAATCATGTACAAATGGAAGCCCGAAGGGCTGAGAAGTGGTGCTGGGCTGCTGGGCAGGAAGAGCTTGGGGGTGTAAGCCAGGCTGTGTAGCCTCTCTGGCCTCAGCTGACCTTGGGCTTTTGACTCCTAGTGTCTCAGTTTCCCCATCTACACATTAAGTTCTGCTCTTCATAAAGGGCTGCTTCATAAAGGGCTCCCATATCCTAGCAGGCAGGATGAGGGGAGCTGTCTACACTTACTTAGGGTTTTGCTGGTTCATTTTCTCTACAAACACAGTATGAGAAGGGAAAGGCATCCAAAATTTGCAGAGGACAGAGGTGAGGCAGGCTGTGGCAGCCAGGCAAGAACTTTCCTCATCAGACTTTTGGGACGCAGCTTATCTGCAAACAGCTTGAGACCCAGCGAGGTCCCAGACGTGAGAGCAGCCAGTGGGAAGGTGCAGAGGTGGAGCTTACACTGAGGCTGTTTGTTAGATATTATATGCTTGCACGGGTCAGTGCTGACCACAGTACACAGGAGGTGGCTGAGGGGAGCTGTGCAGAGAGCAATGCTGGCCATGGGGACAGCAGCCCCAGCACTCTTGGTATTGCTCAGCCTAAGAGTGACTATTTGTGATGCTGAGGACACCTGCTCAGGTGAGTAGAGCACAAATCTTACTGCCATCTCACTGAGACAGCCTGTTTCATCTCCCCTGATAAGAGAAGGAGGTTGGGAAGGAAGGGAGGAGGGGGAGAAGTAACATATGATTTTTTTTCCTGCTATGCTTTTTAAAATTCAGCTGCTAGTGGGAGGAGAGTAAGGGGGCGTCTGAAGTCTCAGCAGCTGCTTTAGAAAGCTGCTGGCTCCAACTAGTGATGTAACATCATTCCCTCACCAGTGGGGTCTCTAGGAACAAGCAGTCTCCAGTGAGGTTTTCCCCGCAGTTCAGGTTTTTTTTGTTAGTCGGGCCTCAGTGCAGTTACCAAAGGATACAGAGCAATAAAAAGGATCAGTCTGGGGGTGCTGCACAGCACAGTGTTCTGACTGTATTCCTCAGGAAGGCCATGGGGCAATTTCAAAGAGGCCTGCCATCAGGAAATATAGAAGAACCCTTACTGTTCACAGATCCATCAGTGTCACTTACTCTGCTATCAATACCCCATTGGGGCACCTCTCAGCTTTTGTTTTATTAACTACAATATATTTGTCATGCATACAATGTCATATATATCAGCTTCCTCTCCCACTGAACTCCCCTGAAACCAGAGAGATGCAGAGTCTGGCTCCTCTAATATGTGAAATCCTCAATGCCATCTGTCAACTCATGTAACACCCTGAAACTTCTATACTCATTGCTTTGATTGAAGTTCCTCAGCTTCAAAGGACTTGGTTTCTCTCCAAGACATTTCAGAGCCCTAATAATCTCCACAAAGACTGTCTTCATTTCTCAGAGGTGAGAATAGTGGGACTGAGTGATACTGACCGACTCGCCATTCTTCAAGGATGTCCAGGCATCCCAGGTGTCTCTGGCCAAAAAGGAGAACCAGGTCTCCCAGGAACAAAAGGTGAGGTCCCCAAAGTCAGTGATGAGCACTGTAATATGAGGTGGTTTTGTTGCTTTGGGTAGGGGAAGCAAGCTGGGACTGGAGCAGTAGCTGGCCTGGCACTGGCTGCTGTGAGGAACTGGAGAAGTGGAGTGGAAAACACCCCAATTTCCCACTTCTTGCTTGAGTCCTGTCACAAATCTGAAGTGATCTTGGGCTGTGAAGTGTCTCATTTGTTTCTTCTACAGAAAATCATCCATTTATTTTCTGGGTCTGTATTGAACAGTCTGGGTGGGAGGGGGGCTGAGATGCTCCTGCCTGTTTTCTGGGGAACCGTCCCAGGGAGCAAGGGAGATGGAGATCCTGGAGAGTTTTCATAGCCAGCTCACAGCAAAGGTGAATCACATCAGCTGAGTGAGCTGATCCACCACAGCAAAATCCATGGACTGGCTCCACAATATATCAAAGTTCATAAGAATTCATATGTGAACTACAAATTAAGACTTTTAAGTGGCAGCACCAGTGTAGTAAGGCTTCTATAGAAAAAAAAAAGGACTAAGGTAAAAGAGTAAACGATGTTGCAAGACTGAATCAGATTAAGTGAGCTCCCTTGTTTCTGTGAAAGCCAAGGCCCAGTTGCCCAGGCTTCTGTGACTCCCCCCTCTGGTCAATTTGTAACGTGCACATAAAAATTAAGTCTCTTTGCAGGAGAAATGGGAGACCAGGGATTCCCTGGGAAAGCAGGACCACCTGGTGCAAAAGGTAATGTGTGAACATACGCAGCTCTAATCTGTAAATGCCCCCAAGCTCGAGACATGCATTGGGAGACTGGGTCTACAGAGATGAACTGCAGGACTGGCCATAGGCTAAAAAACAGTGCTGAAGTAGCATAAGAAAAGCCTGATTTGGGGGCATGTGTCTTGCATGGAGTGAGCACTAGAAACAGTGTCCTTGAGTAGGACCACAACACAGAAGAAGATACCACTCTTCTCAAAATTTCCCACTGACCCTAAAATCAGACGTCTCCCCATTCCCCACTCCTACCCTAACCTGCCTCCAGCACAACAAGCATACCCAAATGCCCCCCAGCTCTGAGGAGCTTTGGAGCTCTCTGTGGAGCTTCAGCCCAGAGGCCTGATGCAGAGGCACTATGCTGAGTGCTTGTTCTGCCAAATGACAGGGGCGATTTAAAGAACACAGACACCAACGGAAAGAATGGTCTTATTTTACTTTGAATATAAAGGCATCACGAAAGTGAAATGATATGTTCAATAAAACTACATGCTTGGCTTCGGCAACAAGCCAAAATCATTATTATACGAGAAGCAGGATAGTGATGGAGAAAGATACATCATCAATTATCTAAGTACTTTACCATCATCCAGAGTTCAACCCAGAGTTGCTGGGGAGCCCCCTTTCACAGCGAGGAACTGGAGAACCTTTCCTGGCAATTGGGAAAATCCTACGTGGTATGTCCACCCATAGCTGAGGTCCCTGGATTCGCCCTGAAAGGGAGGCCAGTGTTTATAGGCCCAAATCAGCAAGTCAAAATGACTTGGTTATATTTTTTGCACAGAAACACCTGGATCTGATGGCATGCTTCCTGCTTAGCCAGGGCCAGCAGTTGGTTAGAGCCCAGGCCTCGGCTGGGAGGGTTTTCCCAAAAAATACCCTACAAGCAAGCCTCTATTCATGTCAGTTGGAAAAGTTAAAATTATACATTTCTTGCAGATAGCTGCATAAGGTCATAAACAGCTAGCATTAGCATCTTTGTCATCTATTTTTGGGTAAATAATACTGATGGTGTTAGTCACACAATGCCCAGGATCCATCTTGTAAGTCTTGCTGCTTTCAGCAGCCTCCAGCCTTTGACTCGGTGCGCAGTGCCCACTTTACCACAAAAACAGGATCAAACAATGGCACAGGATGAGGTTTCCTTTGTAATGGGATGAACTCCTTAAGAGGATGATGTCTGTTGAGAAACTGGCTTTCACCACCCAGGCTTGCTTAGGACCTTCAGCAGGATATGTGCTGCAAATACTGGAAAAGTGTCTCTTCTAAAGAATCCAGCTGCCAGCACAAGGGAACTGTAGGAAATGAGCAGCAGGCCTAAGCCAGTGCCCCGAGAAGCGCCCTGACTAGCAGGGAAGTCATCCTTTTACATGCCAAATATGAAGCTATTTCCTGACCAAAAGCACCCAAGACTTGAACTGAAATGCCAGCAGGAGATGGACAAACTCACTAAAAATCCATGACAAACCCTATTGATCGAAATCTCACAAGTGCCTGACTGTAAACAGAAAGCCCCCACAAAACGTCACTGAATTGGAACTGTGAATCCCCCACACATTCCAAGAGATGGAGCAGCAGCTCCCTCCTCTGTATCCTGCTCTTCCTGCTATTCCTGAGAGTAGTCAGGCTGAGGCAGCAGCACCACCTGGGACACTCAGCTGAGCACTGTAGCTTTGCACCTCTTGACAGCCTCTCCTGTACATTTGGGACACATGGAGGGGCTGGAGAAGCCATTTGTGGAGGCACAGTAATTCATCTGCATTGGATAGTCTGTGATGAGAATTTTCCTCGTGTTTTGTAGGAGCAGCTGGAGAGCCTGGCTTCCCAGGACAGAAAGGTAAATCATGCTGTACTGAATTTATCATGTGAGCTACTTTGTAAACTTCCACACTGTGCTGTTCTGGTACAACACACCAGATGGGAGCAGTTATCCTGCACTGGATGAGGCTGTTTGGTGACAGTTATACCTCATTACAGGCTCTGCCCTGGCCCAGGTGCTGTGGGTAATTCCACTCCCAAACCAGATGTGTAGCAATAGGTGCTGCCCTCAGCTTGGGCAGCTGGTGCTGCCTGGTACCATCAGCTGCAGAAGCCACAGGGCTGAGAGACCAGCCAGATTTGGGCAGAGCTCTTAATATTCCCATGCTATAGCAAAATGCAGAGGCTCAAATGAAATCCAGTTCCTGCTAGTGCCAGAGGAACACGTCTCTACCAGCACTAGCAATAAGGTATTAGGGAAATGTGGGGTTTTTTTCCCTTGTGCCATCCTCCTGCATGTGAGGGCCACAGACATCCACCACTGAGCACTATCTGCACCGTGGCTTCCCTCTCTGAAGTTTGGCTGGCAATCAGTGAGTCCAGTGCTGGTCTGGCAGATGGTTCCAGTTGTCACTGCTGCTCCCAAAACATTGGCTTAAGCCCTGTGCCAGCAGCAGCAATTCCCCTGATGGGACTTGTAACTCTGCCTTTCCAAGGTGCATTTCTTCCTCCTTCCCACACTCACCCACTCCTATCCCACATGTCCCAGCCCAATGGGACTCACTGGCACAAACTGTTGGTACTCAGCTCCATGGGCTGGGCAGCAGCAGGGCAGAGCAGCTAGGTCCAACAGAGACATGTCTTGTGTCAGTCTCACCATTTGGACCTCTAAGCCCTAAAACAGATGCCAGCAGGAAATAGATCATGCCAGGTCCAACAGGCCAAGAGAGGCAAGGCTCCTGCTCATTGTGCATATATATACAGTGCACTCCCCACTGGCCACCCCATGCACCTCCTGGTCAACCTGGAGAGCTCTTCCCAGTGTCTGAAGCAGCTGGGTGTCACAGGGGTTTGTGACTTGGCTACCTACCTACCCACCTGCCTCTCTGTGCTTTCTTGGGTCTGTGAAGATAGGCTGGTGGGTCTCCTCTGGTGGGCCTGGTAACAGCCAGGACAGCTTATACTGAGTGACTCTTCCTGCCTACTTTCTCTATGCCTTTCATTTTCTTGGTGCAGATGAGCCAAGTGTTTTCTCTAACATCACAGCTCTCCAGCTGCAGCAGGATTTGTCTTGGCAAATCTGAAGTACTGGGAAAGGGGAGTGCTGGGTGTGGAAGGTGGAGAGCAATTGATGGTGTTGTTTGTCCAACAGGAACAAAAGGAGAGCCTGGATTTCCAGAAATATGGGGTGAGTTTCATCCTAGGTCTTCACAACACTGGTCAGCTTTGCAGAGTGGATGGTGGTAGACTACCTGTACCAGAGGTCAGGACAGGATAGGACAAGTTCAGAGTGACACTGAAGGAGAGAGTAAGGAAATATCACTGTTATCTTTGCTTCTCACAGACACATGAAGCTTCTGTGGGTCTACTCTGTATTCCAGCCATGCTGGGAAAGTCATGTCCTCTGAGCACTACTTAGATGTCCTGTCCTCTGTGTGTCTTGGAGGAGGTCTATCTGAGTTTTTCAGAGACTTGGTTTCTGATTTCTAAGATGAAACCACTACACACAGCTGTATGGACATGTGGCGACTTCAAAGGCAGTTATACTCATGCACTTCCAGTGACACCTTTAGTACTTGTGGAGTTCATGTGTGTGATAGTGCTCAGATTAACTTATTCTTTGGAAGAAAAGAAGAAAAATAAAAGAAACAATTTTCAGTTGACCCATCTGTCTCCATGAGCTAAAGTTCAAGGAGAGCTACAACCTGCTCTGGCTACAACTGGGTGCTGTAGGGCCACAATAACATGCAAAGGCTCAGACAGATCAGACTGATCAGGATGTCACTGAACTGGTCCCTTGCTGCACTAGACACTTCTCTGGGCATGTAAAAGATTTGATTAATAGGAAGGAAAAGGAAAAGGCCAAGTCCAGGACCATGTCCCTGCTAGGAAGGTCACAAGACAGCCTGGTACTGCTGTGTATCAATGTATCACACACAGCACACTGGGACACTTGCACCACCATCTTCGATCACCTCCCCAGGCTTTCCCTATAACAGCTACTAATGCAGCTGTGGGCTGGGATGTCTGATAAGAACCATTCAGTCACCTGTGAATCTGAACCTCTGTCAGCAGGTATGGTCTTGGGGAGGGGAAAAAAGTATACATAAAATGTATATATATATGTGTATATATAAATGGACATATTCAAAAGTGTTGTGTCCTGGGGAGACCTCAGTGTGGCCTTCCAGTACTTAGGGGGTGCTTAGAAAAAAAACAGAGAGTGATTTTTTTATTACATGGGCAGTGACAGGACACTGGGGAACAATTTACAGCTAAAAGAGGAGAGGTTTAGATTATATAGGAGATGATTCTTTACTCAGAAAGTGTTAAGACCCTGGCACAGGTTGGCTGCAGCTGCCCATCCCTGGAAGTGTCCAAGGCCAGGTTTGGATGGGGCTTGGAGCAACCCAGGATAGTAGAAGATGTCCCTGCCCAAAGCAGGGGGTGGAATGAGATGAGCTTTAAGGCTCCTTCCAACCCAAACTGTGGGTGATTCTATGATTCAATCCATAGAGAATGAGCTGAACACTGTTAACTGCATCACAGGGAGCTGTCTCTCTGTGTCACTAACTCCTTTGCTGTCAACTACCCACACACTCCCTGTGCCCTGCATGCATTCTGGAGCTGGGACAAATTCCTGGATCATGAGTTTGTCATCCTTTTCAGAGCAGCTCCATCATCCAGACCCCCAAAAGTCATAGCAGATAAGAGGAGTCTCAGAACCTTACACCATTTCTTTCTTAGAAGGTGCCCATGTCCCCTGCAACATATGGGCTCAGGAGCCACGGCAGGGTTTGGTTCCCAGCAGCTCTACATTAGGATCCTGCAGTACAAAGAGCCAGCTGGGTGCTGGGTGCTGAAGGGCTCAAAGGCTCAAGGACCAGTAAACACATTATAACTCTTTCCACTTGAACTCTGATTTGCACAGAACCCAAGAACTGCCAAGAACTGCTGGCCAAAGGGAAGATTTTGAGCGGCTGGTACAAAATCTACCCCCAAGACTGCAATGCCACCACTGTCTTCTGTGACATGGACACGGATGGTGGGGGATGGATTGTGAGTAGCATGAGGGGAGGGAGGTTTACATGTTCCTACAGTGATTTTTGTTAAGGCTGCAAAGGATGGCTCAAAAATAGAAACACACAGCTGAGGTTCACATCTGCAAGCCAGTGTGAATCCCTCTGGATGCAAGACTTGTCTCTGGAAGCAGGCTGAGTGCCACAGACCCACTCCCTGCTTAAATCAGCAAATTGTTTCCTCCTCATTTCCAAGGGCACATGGAGGAGATCCCTGAGCAATGGATTCTTGTGGGGTTTGCTCTCCAGACACCACAGGAGTGTCCTGATGCAGAGGAAGCATTTACCATGGTGGGCATGTCCCCCAGGCACTGTGGATGCTTTTGAATGAGGGATGGGCTGGTGGGGCTGAGGGTCTCTTTCAGGTTTTTCAGAGGCGCTGGGATGGGTCAGTGAACTTCTTGCGAGATTGGGATTCATACAAACGAGGCTTTGGCAACCAGCTAACGGAGTTCTGGATGGGGAATGACAACATCCATTTCCTCACCTCTCTGGGTAAGGTCTGCCTCTATCCTGGGCTGGGGCCATAAGAGTCCAACCCCTGTACCATATTGGGTCATTGTAGACCTCTGAGCTGCTCATAGTCATCTGAGGCCCCCACTGTTAATCCCAAACAGGATGCAGGCTCTTGCAGCCCATTGCATATAGGAAATTGCACTCTAAAAAACAGCAAAACGAGAAGTCAGGGAAGAGAATGAGTTGGCTGCATGACCTATCCTAGAGACAGGCCAACACATCTTCCTACTTGGACTGGTTGTGATGGCATCATCTGGTCCACACACTGCCTTGTTACAGCTGTGTGCAGGACTCCTGCCCATGACCACTCAATATCATATCTGAAAAGGTGCTTCCCTAGAAAACCATCAAAGATATAGGAGGCTCTGTAGGAATTTTAAATAAATCAGAATCTCTCAAGTAGTGGCAGCTCAAGTTAGCTCACATCTCTTTAAACCCTCCACCCTGAAATCCAGTGTCATACCCACCACCTGCCCTGCACCACTGCTGTCCATCTTCTCTTCTAGGACCCTCTGAACTCCGTGTTGACCTGAGAGACTTTGAGAACAACTACTATTTTGCCAAGTATGCTTCATTCAGAGTTTTAGGAGAGTCAGAGAAATACAGACTAGTTCTAGGAGACTTCCTTGGTGGAAATGCTGGTAAGTTTGAGGCAGCTCACTGGGAAAGTCTGTTTCCTAGAGCATTTCAGAAGCGTTCAGCTTCTATGCAGAGATGTATCACGCACACTCCTTGTATCAGCTACATTTTGGGTCAATTTTTTAAAACTGGCCATGGTACCTCAAGTACTGAGTGATTTCTGGGTACAGGGATGGAGGGGGACACCCATCACCCAAAGAAATGTGACTCAGAGCATTACCTACAAGCCCAGCCCTATGGTTTAACAGCAAATGAGCCTGGTCCTGAGCGGTACCCAATCCAATTGACCTTCCCAACAGCTCTGCAGCATGCAGGTCAAGTTCTGCTTTTGGTTACATTGTCAGAAGACATTTGCCCACAAGGTTTGGCATTTCCAGGGCTGGGGTGCTGTCCAACACTTGCAGCATCAGCACTCCATCCTCTTAATAACTGATGTTTTGTTGTTTTTTTTTTTAAAGTAAACTAATCTTCTTCAAAATTCAATATCCATCATTCAGGAATGAGTGAAACCAACACCTGAGAGAGCCAGGTGTTTTCGCAGTGTACAAAGCCACCTGGGTTTATGTGGCTTTGTATGCTGCAACCTTGTCTGGTAATTCAGACCTCAGTGTAGCTGCAGAGAACCTGAGCATTGCAGGACAAGTGACACCTGTGTACCTGTGAAGAGAATCTGGCCCATTTGATTCACAGGCATGGATAAATTCTCCATGTGTTTTAGCAGAGCTCAAGATACTTCTTTTGTCCAAGACAAGGAGGAAACCTGGGCAACCCAGGCAAGAGAGAAGCAGGATTTATACAACCTGCCTTGCACCTGGCAAGGGCCACTGGTGCCCAGCAGGACTGCACATCAGTTTGTGATCACCATTTGTGATCCTTACTGCAGTAACTGTGAATGTGTGCTCTCTGCAGGAGACTCCTTATCGTACCACAGGGACATGCCATTTTCAACAACAGATCAGGACAATGACATGAGCTCCTTTAACTGTGCCACAGAATACAAGGGAGCATGGTGGTACAATGACTGCCATTACTCCAATCTGAATGGGATGTACTGGCTGGGTGCACATGGGAGCTACGCTGATGGCATCAACTGGAAGACAGGCAAAGAATACCACTACTCCTATAAGCGAACGGAAATGAAGTTCAGGCCAGTTTAACATGGTGACAGGGTGCCTGACAGCTCCAAGAGGTGCCACTCACCAAACAAGAGAAGACACAAAACATAATTGTTTGGGGACAAAAATGAACCAGGAAGGATATTACAGGTTGTGCCTTCCTCCTAGAGCAGGATTTTTTAAGCCAGATTTTTGGTGCTGGTTTGAGCTTCTGTAAGCACCAGACCTTGGTGCTTACTCTCACCCTGACCACCTCCAGCAGCCCCACTGATGCTGACTGAGCCCAAGCACCTTTTTCTGAAAAGTGCGTTACCTCGATTTAAAGATTTAAAGTGATGAGTGGAGCCAGTGCACCTCAGTAAAGCTCTCTGATGTTATTACTCTAGATGGCAATTACTGGTAATTTCCAGTCTATTCCATGCATATGAAGACTCCAACATGCATGCAACCTCCTTCTGCTGGACCCAAGAGCCGAAAGGCACTGAATTCCTGACCTGTCCCACTCTCCCTGCAGGCTGTGATGGAGCCACAACATAGAACAGCATGAAAAAGACTGAGCTTCCAGCAGAGGGCTGTCAGCACTGTTTACCAACTTCCCTCTTCCTTCCCCAAATGTTCCAGGACCTCAGTTCCTGGAACCACAGCAGAGTTGCTCAGCACTCCCCACCAGGACACAGCTGCAACTGGGCCCAGAGCCAGCTTTAGCCACTCTTCCAGGGCACGTTTCTCATTAGTTGCTGTGGACCAAGAGCTGTACACAAAACAGTCTGTTCAGCAGCACGTGTGGTACACAAGCCACTACATCAGTTCCAAGTCAAGCCTTGCACATGTGGTCATCATGTACAGTGCCAGTACCTTCCATTTCATCTTGTTTCCAGTAGCATTTGAGGGTGGGCTATCTGCTTGTGGGTGGACACATTTCATCCAGTTCATGTATTGTATTTGACTATTAGCAGAACTGGGTCTCTTCTTCCTGCGCTCACTGTCGCTGATGTTGGAGACAGGAATGCGACACGTAGACACGGAGCTCATACAGCTACAGCCGGATTTTATTGATGGCTGCCCCCTTCTATAGAGACTTTGAATTTTCTGCTCTTACACGTGTGATTGCATAAGGGTATTAACTCTGCCCAGCTCACTGGCCAATGATACAGGTGCATTCCTGGTTCAAAGGGATCGGCTGGGATCCCCTTTGTTTGAGTTTGAATCTAGCCTTTCGTTTTCTTTTCTGGGGACTTGTTTACTCTTTGTTCTGTAATGAGCTAGGCTGGTCAAGTAAGTGTCTGTCATGGCCAAATTATCTTGTGCAGCTCACAGCCCAGCTGTAGCTGTCACAGTTCGTGCTGCTGGACTCCTCACCACAGCTGCCACAGGAGGACCGAGTGCTAACTCTTCACTGCAGGGATCAACGGAGACAATGGAAATAGAGTATTTCTTCATGTTATGTTCCTAATTGTGATAAATGTGATTCGTGATAACTAAATTTTAACTATATTAGCAAAATTGTACTCAAATCAATAGAAAATAATTGTTACAAAGCAAAAAGGAGATGAGTGAGACAAAGCAGATGGAATTCTCCAGATGTTAGAAGGGAATAGTAGAAGGATGTAGGTTTGATTAGCAGCATCTAAAAATAGAAAGTTTCGACCTTGAAATGGGCCAAAATGGGATGATTCCAGGCATGGGACTTAATTAAAGTCTTGTTATGGAAAACATCTGCTCAGTCACATAGTGCACCTGCGCTGCCTGCAGGTCACACCTCAGTCATTGATGAAGACAAAGAGCCTTCATCGGAAATAAGACCCTCAAAAGGATGAGAGACCCCTAACTATTAGCAGAGCATGTGCAACACAACACAGAGATGTAGACTTTAGGAACAGAAACTAGGAGGA
>VWZS01002820.1:0-73463 GCA_013397075.1 Rhabdornis inornatus
TAAAGAAAGGTTTTCTGCTTGCATAAGCCTGACAGAGGCAAAAAATGTATTATCTCAAGCCAAGACTGAAGTTGGGACATTTGAGCTTAGAAGTCCTCAGAAGCTTGAAGCCTGTATGGATTAGACAAGAAACAATGAGTGCAGGAATTCCTGGAATGACAGAGAAAAATTTTGAAGACCACAAAACCAGACTGAGGGACAGAGAGCAGCTCAGCTTGCAGCACTTTAACCTGCACCAGTGTCAGAGTGGTACCAAGCTGATTTAAAGGAAGTACATCTTCACTTCTATGGGTTTGCTTCAGGCCCCTGCTCAGCAGAACACCTTCAAACTCTGATTCTCTGCATCACAGAATCAACCAAAGTGCTACAGCAGAGTGCAGCATTCTACATTAGACCCCAAATTCAAAGTGCTACTACCATGGCATTTCTGCTCCTTCATGCGTGGACACTTTGGACACAAAGGCCTTCATGCTCTCAGCAACTGTTTCCAAGTCATATTTTTGCTCTTCCTCATTTGTGGAAGGAAGGGACTCACTTCTTGCCTCCTTCAGCATCTGATCCAGAGCATCTGGTGTAATATCCAGCCAGCTGTCATCTGAAAGAACACAGGACAGATCTGTTATTCTGCACAAGCCTGCTGGCCCTCAGGGCACAAACCAGCTGACTGACAGGACTGCAACCATTTTGCAGCTCATTTTTGCAGTTAAGTTTTTGCGCTGATCCTGGGTCACACACGGCATAAGGCAGAAAGAGGCTGAGAAGAAGAGAGTGGAGATTTCATTTCACTACTTTAAAACTCTGCTTTGCAGAGTTCGAACTAAGAGATACCATTCTAGTCACTGAGAATCCAAGGCTTACTCTAAAAAGGGAGAGCCAATCCAGTATTTAGCCTTAATGAAGGTTGGCTTCATGACTAATGACTGGCTTTCTCTTCACAGCTGTCAACATTCCCTCAAATAATCATCTATAATAGCAATAATTCCCCCCAGCCAGCTTACCATCCTCTGGAGGAAGACAAGCTGCTTCTCTCTCAAATTCCTTCAAATCAATGGATGTTGTCTGTAGCAATGTCAGGATTTCATCACCTGGGCTCACTTCAACAGAGCTAGAAGAAAAAAATCAATTTACTGAAATTGATTCAATGGGATCACATGATCTGCATTCAGGTTTTCACTCAAATTCTTCATTTTTCCTTCTGTGCAAACACATCAAAAAGGGAAATGAATCTGGGGGAAGTAGCATAGAACCACACAGAGTATTGGCCAAAACAGGACACAGCCAGTCCCTGCAATTCCCAGCTGATGGCTCCAAAGCCCATTTGTCATGGCTCTTTTTCTTTACATTTATTTGGCCTTGGTAAATATTAAGATTGCCAGATCCCAAACAGCACAGACTAGAAACTCAAAAAACGAACAGTCAAGATATTATGAGCTGGCAAAGACTCAGTTAATTTTGCTGTGATTTATTTTTTGGATTTGATCTTTCAGAGAAATCTACAGCCAGCTCCTTGAGCAAAGGAGACAGATTACTCTGTATTTATTATTCACGGGGACTGCTTTTCCATGAAACTTTTATACACTTCCTACAGCCAACCAAGCAAATAATGCTTTTCAGTCACCTCTTAACCCACTTGGAAGAGCTCAGCATTTCACAAAACCGAGGTAAAGAGTTACTCTAGCAAGAACTTCTCCTAGTGGAATATTCTAGAGGAATTAGTACTTGTATGTCCTGGCCACAGCACCCATGTTTAATGTACGATGGAGAAAAGGGTTCAGGTTTTTGGAACAAGGATTTTAAAGGCTGGTTGAAGGATTTGTAGGCAGGGTATATGGCACTCGTGAATTTCAAGTAGCTCTTACCTTTCTGGCACATCAACAGATTGCTGGAAGTGATCTTCTGCCATGTGCAACAGTTCCAGGTACTTTGCAGATCCTTCCATTTCTCCCTATTTAATGCAAGTCACACGCATGAACCAAAAAAATTCTCCCTCTCCTTCCTCTTCACAGTCAAGCTTCCTAAGGATGACTGTTTGTCACACAGAAATGCTCAGAGAACCAAAACAAATAAAACCTCTTTGCCATGTACACTTGGAACTGAATACAACAAAGGGGCATTTTTATATTTGAAGTACATTAAAGAATATGAACCTAAGAATTTCTATAGAGCTGTCCAATTTTATAACCATCAAATAAGTAGTTAATTTATGTCTAACTTATTAACTTCAAATAAGTAGTCAAAGGCATCTTTAAAAAAAAAAACAAACCCACAAAACCTCACCAAAACCCTCAGAACTCACAAAAACCACACACACATAAAAATTACACTTGTATGGGCCCAAACAGGTCTATGGTGTTATGTATGAGTCTTGAAGAATATTTAATTTTAGAGGTGTGGAAATGAAATGTAAACCAGTGAAATCAGTTACACCTCACACAATCATATGGTGTTTTTCTCCATTTAAGTGCATTTCTCCCCTTTCTTTAGATGAATGGATCAATCCCCAAATCTTGCTTTTTCCTTTTTCATTTCCAAAATAAATTACTCTCAAAGGGGAACAAACTGCACATGTCCCCTTCAAAGACATTAATTCATTTTACACAGAGATAAGGATTCAGGTTCTTGCCCTGATGCAACTCCTTACATACATTCAAGAGTTAAAATCGATTTTCCCTGGAATGTTTAAAGGCACAGACCCACTGCTTCACCTTGAAATAATCTTTTTCCTTCAAGCTCCTGAGGAATCTCTCCCACAGAGGACCGCTTAACACATTTCTCTTGGCATCAGGAGCTACTTTACTGCTCTTGGAGCACAGAATTTCAAAGCCATGAGCCTGTATACAAAAGATGCAAAAAGAAGAGGTTCTCAAGGTATGATGGACTTTGCTCACATTTTACTGGACAAGCAGACAACTTCCAGACAAAGACTCACTCCCTGGACATACGTAAACCAAGTACAAAATGCATCAAAAATCATTACCAGTTTCATGCCCAGTTCATAGGCTCTGTACTGAGGATGAGATGGGGCAGGCAGGGTGTATCCACTGCGTCTGTCTGGAACAAACTTCTGCTGCACCAGCTGTGCATATAAACACCGAGTGAAAGTCACCTGAAACAGCCAGAGCAGAACAAAAACAATCCCTGCAGAGTGACTGTGCTGTGGACAGGCATCCAGCTCCCACCAGGCTCACTAAAGCGTGTTTGAAGGCACACATATTAAGGCAATACCTGAGACTGCATTCAAAATGTATCCTGATTAATTGCTTTTCAGGCCTTACAAAGTCTGTTCCAAATTGAAATCCCCAAGCAAATATAAACTTTTGTCAGTCTTAATACATTAGGAAAAGTCCTCAATATTCTATATCTGCATCAACAAGGTGTATTTTCAATTGAAATTAAATTTGATTAAAAGTTGAGATATCAGAAACAGTTTAGAAGTCCAAAACCTGACTCAAAAGCTTCTCTTCAGGAGTCTAGTGGTGCA
Organism: Rhabdornis inornatus; assembly: GCA_013397075.1. NCBI lineage: Eukaryota > Metazoa > Chordata > Aves > Passeriformes > Rhabdornithidae > Rhabdornis > Rhabdornis inornatus. The sequence goes on from VWZS01002820.1 coordinate 3,482, forward strand.
ACTCTGTAACAAAATACATCAGATGCAATAGTCCTTGGTTAGTGCTCATAAAACACTTCATAAAAGCTTTCACAGAGCTGTGTGAGTACAGCTGACAAGGTGAAAAGCCTTGGAGCAAACCACTGGTTAGGAGCAACTCCTCACATTGGCTGTCAGTGCTGTCAAACTGCTCTGATCACACAAGGAGATCAATTTACTCAGCCGGCATTCAGCAGAGGAACTATTATCACAACCTCTGGTTTCAGAAACAATTCTCTCATGATCAGCCCCTTGAAAGTCCAGCCACATCGATCCAGAGAAGCTATTAACGTCATGGCATGGAAATTCATCCCTAGAGCCAGAAGGGGAAAAAAAAAACAACAGAAAACTCGCAGTTTTAAGTTAAAATCTATGTGTTTATACTATCGGCCACAGAACCCTTGTCAGCTACAGAAGGGAATTAAGTGACAAGGCTTTAGAAGAGCACTTTACCACAGTCATCATAGGCTTTAGAGGAACACTTACCAGGATCATCAGAGGCTTTAGAGAGCACTTACCAGAGTCATCACACGCTGGTCGGCGGGGAAGGTCCTGAAAGGGCGCCGACAGGCCCGTAAATCACCCGGATCCCGCAGGTAGAAGGCCTGGACTGCCGCAGCCACCAGGGATGGGCGCTGCCTCAGCACGGCCACGATTCTGGCCGGGAGGTAGCAGTGGGCTCGGTGCAGGGAGGCCTGGATCTTCTCGGGATACCTGAACAGCAACAGAGTGTAGGAAGTGTAGTGAAAGTTAAACCATGCCTTTTTTATCATGAGGCCCATTTTCACTTTAATATTTACCTGTATCATGGGTCAGAAGATTATTCTGGAGTTAAAACTTGGCCAATCTAATGCTTAGAATGTCTGTTTCTATAATATTTATATAAATGTACATGGCTAATAAAATTGAATCCCCTACATGGGTAAGATGAGTCCCTGCGAACTTAACGAACATATCCAGCTATGCAATATTCTTCACCATGCTCTGTAAAAGTTATGCTGTCAAATCCTTGCAAAAAATAAAGTACAGGGCTGAACACAGTTGTGACAAGCTGACAATTCTGCTAATTCTACAGTTTGGGTAGCTTTACAAAGGGCTCCCTAAAAGATCATGGAACTTTCAAATTTTTCAGTATAAGAAGGATGTGAAAGAAGAGTAACTCTTGTCGTTGTCAGGTGTGGAATTCAGCAGTGAACCAGTTTCAGATCCCCCAGATCACAGGACACTGATCCCCCTCTTCCCAAGAGTGCCACAGAAAACCTCTAGCTGCTAGTCTCTGAAAAGGAACCAACTTTATCACATCTACGGGGGAAATGTTTAAACCCCAGAGAGCACAGAATCAAACCCCACCATTGCAGAGGACCCAAATAAAGCCCCCACATACCCATCGATGCGTTTGTACACCACAGCTCTGATGGGCTCTGCAGCCAGGAACTCATCGGAGTGCGTGGATAACAGTGCCAGCGCCTCTGGGATTGTGGGACAGGGAGCAGAGAGGTCCCAGTTCTGCTCCGAAGTCTCCAACAGTGGAATGATGTGCAGCTCACCTTTGTAAAAGAACACCTGGCAGACAGGAATGCTCTCATCACACAGGGTAAGAACAGTCACACACAGAGCAATGGGAAATTTCATTTCATATACAAATTCATTTGTTTAAACACAGAGAATATAAAGCACAAACAGAGAACCAATACAGGAAGCAGCACAGGCTTTTAAAAAAAGTTATTAAGATGCCAGAGACCATGATCCAACCAGTGAAAACCCTATTTTAACTGCAATAAGTTTCCTCCAATATATCTTGTTTCCTTAATAACAATAGTACCATGCTTCTCTTCAACTAGAGAAGTGCTTCAGGGGAATCAGCATAACCGAACTGCTTCAGAACATCACAAGGATTAAAGAGCATTATTTCAAGTGCTACATGTGACCTCTGCTGCTTCCTGACCCTAAGAGAAGCCCTGAATGCAACGTTCTCAACTCCCTCACTCTGTCTGCTCCCTCAAACAAAAGGAAAATATGAGCCTGATAGTCCAACTATGCACACTTGCTATCGATTTTTGTGTTGTGTTCCATCCCTTTTAGGAATCTTGGAGTAACGGAAAAAGAATTACTTTTTTGCTAATGACCAAGTTAATAATTTCCATTTTAATCCACTGCTAGTGACCTGACTACTAGCAACCATCCATATCCAGGTGAAGGTGTCTGCTCATTATTTCACCTATACCAGACAAAGCCTGTGTCCTTACAGAGACAGCACCTCTCCAGCCCTGAGCATTCCGAACTCTGAGGGCAGCAAATCCTCTTGCCTAAACACTCCTGAATATAGTTAATAAAAAAAATAATCCAAGTGGTTCTAGCAGAGCTAGAAAGTTCAGGAGTGCTCCTGAAGGGAGCAACAGTAAGGGATCAACAGCACTCTGGATTTTCAGAGGCAGTCAGACCACTTGAGTAGAGGTACAAGAGAAACTCCAGCTGCTACATAAAAGGCCACTGTAGCCCCCTTGCAAACTGTTTTCAGGATAAGTTACTCACCCTGTTTTCACTGTTCTCAGGATTCAGCCACTTTGGGAGAAAATCAGCTGCTTCTATCAAGAGAAACTCTCCATCATTGTCATCAATCCTGGCCAAGGAGAAATTGGTTTCTTAGCAGGAAAAGCCTTGCAGAGCACAACAACACACTTCTGAATCCATGTCTGCTGGGTTTTTTTGAATATTCAGAGAACCACAGAAAGGCTTAGGTTAGAAGGGACCTTAAAGATCAGTTGGTTCCAATCCCTCTGCCATAGGCAGGCACACCTTCCACTGGCCCAGGCTGCTCCAAGGCCCATCCAACCTGGCCTGGGACACTTCAAATTTGTATGGGATGGGAAAACACCTCCAAGGATGGGGAATATTAAGACAGGACCTTCAGAGGATAGGCACTGTCCCTTCACACCCCTCCCAAAAAAGCATCTCAGCAGGACCCGCCTTACCTGGCTGCCAGCCCGGGGAACTCCCTGGTGATCTCCCGGACCAGGTACACAATGAACCACTCATCCTCCACGTTATCCCCGAACAGGGTGGTGCCGCCGATGTGCGCCGGGGTCTCGCCTGGACGGGGCACGGAGAGGAGAGGCGGCTCAGCAACCCCATGCGCAGAAACAGATTGTCAACAGGGTGCGGAGTCTCCCTCACTGGGGATATTCCAGACCCTGCTGACAAAATCTCGTGTCGTGTGCTCTGGGATGACCCTGCTGCAGCAGGGACGTGGCACCAGATGCCTCCCTGGGGGCCCTCTGAGCTGACCCATGCTGTGACACTGGGAGTCTGTGAAGCCGCCAGGTTCCCCCTCGGCCTCCCTCACACGGTCCCGCCGGATCCCCCTCATACGCCCTCAGCTCTCGGCCGCCGGGTGCCCCTCACAAACTCCCGGTTCCCGGCCTCCGGATCCCCCTTACAAACACTCGGTTCCCGGCCTCCGGATCCCCCTTACAAACACTCGGTTCCCGGCCTCCGGATCCCCCTTACAAACACTCGGTTCCCGGCCTCCGGATCCCCCTTACAAACACTCGGTTCCCGGCCTCCGGATCCCCCTTACAAACACTCGGTTCCCGGCCTCCGGATCCCCCTTACAAACACTCGGTTCCCGGCCTCCGGATCCCCCTTACAAACACTCGGTTCCCGGCCTCCGGATCCCCCTTACAAACACTCGGTTCCCGGCCTCCGGATCCCCCTTACAAACACTCGGTTCCCGGCCTCCGGATCCCCCTTACAAACACTCGGTTCCCGGCCTCCGGATCCCCCTTACAAACACTCGGTTCCCGGCCTCCGGATCCCCCTTACAAACACTCGGTTCCCGGCCTCCGGATCCCCCTTACAAACACTCNCCCCTTCCCACGCCCATGGCTCCCGACCGCCGGATTCCCCTCACACGTCCCCTCCGGGCGCTCCTCCCGCCGTGCCCCCCGGCCCTCTCCCGGCTCACCGCGGCGCGGCACGTAGCGCAGGCGGAACGGCTGCCGCTGCCACACGTAGGAAGCCAGGAGCGGGGCGAAGCGCACCAGGGCCAGCTCGGCGCAGCGCCGCAGCAGCGCCTCGCCGCCCGGGCCCGCCGCCGCCGCCGCCGCGAACAGGCGGTAGCGCACGGCGTCTTCGGGCAGCGCCGGCCGCCGCAGCGCCTCCATCGCGCCGGGGCCGCGCTCCGCCCCCGCGGGAGGAGCGGCGCGATGGCGGCGGCGGGGCGGCGGCGCTGAGGATGATATCGCGATACGCGCGGAAGCCGGTGCTGGCGTGAGTGGCCGCCGCTACCCCGGTTCCCCGGCACGGTCCCGAGCCCGATCGCGGTCCCGGTCCCGGTCCCGGTCGCGATCCCCCCCGGCCCCGCTCTTGGGCCTGCCGCCCGCACTCCCCCCAGCACCGAACAGGGCCCCGTGACGGCCCGGTCAACCCCTGTCCCCGATGGGAGATGGTTCCTGGGATTCCCGGGATTCCTGAGCACCGGGCCCGGCCAGACACCGGTGTGACAGAACGCCACTTAATCCCTGTAGCTGGCTTTTTTCCCCTGACCCAAGAGTTGGGTCAGTTCTGACTTACTCAGCTCGTTTACTCGTATTCTATTTAATTTAATTCAATTTAATTAATCTACGGAGATAATGGCATTGTCTCTGGTTTTAGGGAGCTGTAGCCCGATTCACAACATCTTAAGTTTAACTGATTTTGAAGCCAAGACCTTTAACTCCGTATTTATCCTAGAGTTGGTTTTGACATCTTAAACCTACAGCTTTGGCGACAAGAATTAGCTTTGTAATAAATGTATGCACAGTCCTTGAGAAGCAGGAAAGAAAAACCTTTAAAACTTACTGGGAACTCCGTAAATGTTTGTTCTTGTAAGTAATGCCGGGTTCCGCTTCTGTTTTTTTTAGACAAGGACTCCCAAAACATGCCTTGAGGCATCACCCACTGCCAGAGCCACGGGCTCAGGTGTGCTCAGCCACACCCAAGGCTGAAAACCTCGGCCAGACCTCCAGGTACTTGTCATGACATATCTGATCCAGCTAGGCTTTGTTTATGGACACACTTGATTTGTCGTTGTTTATTGTGGGCTGTTTTGATATTTTTTTTTTTTCCCCCCCCACATTTCAGGGAGTCGAGAATCCATAAGGAATTGGACAATCATGGAGATCCACGGACTGCTAGTCAGGGTTGTGCTGACACCTCCACAGAAGACAGCTCAGTCTTCTCTTGGGGCTATGACGTGAGTAAAACATAATCATCCAAGCCAAATCTAGCACAGAAAGACACTTGAAATACCACTGCAAAGACATGTCAGAACAAAAATGATTGGATCTGTCAAAAAATCATGGTAGTGATTATAGAAAGAATATCTTTCTTACTGCTTTCCATCTTTCAGTTCAAAACACATTAGGCTCATATTATTCTGTTAATATTCTGCATTTCCACTAAAAATTTTGGAAATACAAATAATTTAGTGCATGAGTGTTTCTATAAATGCTGTTATTGTGGAACCTCAGCCATAGCTGTATGACTTCCAGACACTTGGCTGAGTTTATCAAACTTCTGCATCCTTGCATGTTTCTCAAAATATAGTAAGCTCCTAAAACATTATTTTCATTTAGAAATGTTTGATGTATTCTCCTTCCACCAAAGTCACGTGTGCTGTTGCCTTCTGGGAGGTGAGATGGAGCTGTTTAGATTTAAATGATCCCAGAACTGACCCCACTGTCTATCTACATGTAAAAAAGGACCTGACCATCCCTCAGGTTCAGTGTTTCCCACCAGTCTGCATTGCTTTTTCTGTGTTGCTGTTGTTTGTGGACACTGGAAGCAACAAATCCTCCGTTGCATTGAAATATCACTGAATTTTATCCTTCCTGTTCTGATTTCTTTAAATCTTGTAGCTTAATATGATAATACAGATATTTCAAAACGTCTTAATAATTTTTCCTGCTGTGTCAATGTAAGCTTTTTATGTGACTGCCATCCGTCTTAAGAGCAGGCTGAATCATCTCCCAGAGAAAATTATTTAAAGTTAAAATCTTTTTATTCAATCTTGCTAAGCTTTAAACAAATAGCTGTGTTTTGCAATTATATTTAAGAAGATCAATTAAAAAACCCCTGCAAACTCACGAGGCATTTTCTTTCCTCTCTAGGAATTTGACAAAGCTGCCACACAACAAGTTCAGCAGATGTTCAGACAAATTGATGAGCTTCTGTATGAGCAGAAAGAAAATGTTCATGTTGAGGGACTGCGGGAAGAATGCCACCAGTGGTCCTCCAGCTTTCCTCATCTCAGGTATTTTATTAATGGACTGATGCTGGTACCTTCACAACAAGGCTAGGGATGCACACAGTTTGCTTTTAGAACAGGTGGCAGGGTGGGTTTATGCAATTATGCTGTAGATAGAGGGAAAAAGGATGTGCCTGCCTGTCATTGATAAACATCCTCAACAGAGGTTTGTTGCTATCTGCAACTGACTTGGCCTTAACGGAGCAGAATTCTCTTAGAAAACTGAAAGTGTCACCAGGAAAACTGCACAGCTTCCCAGGAGAACTTTTAGGATTTGCTGTTGCTCTTACACCCTTCGATAATCGTACTGCCAAGGTTTTCTGCTGTATTTATCCTTTGCTTTTGCTGTGGCAGGGTGGTGGGGAAGCAGATGGTGACCCCCACAGATGAAGGGTATGGATGGTACTCGAGTTCCCCCTCGAGCAGTTTGGCTCCTTCAGATGTAAGTTCACCACAGGAAAAGGATTCTGATGAGTAAGTACCAGTAATAAGCCTGGATCATGCCAAGGTGGGAAGGCAGGTTTGTTCTCTGCTTCTTAAAGTGTGCAGCCTTCCTGTTAGGCTGAGTTTTGAACACAGCACACTCTCTTTTCCTTTTTAACTGAATTTAGTACACTTAGAATAGCAAGAACACCTAGGTGTGCTTTTGCTGACTATAGTGAACTGGCCAGTAAATAGAAATATTTTTGCTGATGATGATTTCTTAAGAATATGTGTGTACTGTAGTTGGTTTTATTATTAATCATCTGTTAAATTTGCCTAGGCCTTAAAAAGTATAAAGCACTATGTTAGCGCTGCTTTTATTATTTAATGTTTTAGAATGCTTTCTAATCAGCTTTGGATATTTTTTCCTGGAAGTTTCAGGTTCCTTAGCAAGAATTAAAAGGTATCAAAACCAAAGGTTGTTGTAGTAATGAATAATTTTTTGGCCTCACTACTGCTTGCCTTTAATGACCATGCTGTGTCTCAGTTATTTGAGGTGGAATAACAACTTATCTTTATTTCTGCTTTCTGAAAACTGTCACCTGTTCAGATTTAGGGTTTTGGGCAAGAAGGTGCCTCTTTTTGTTGCTCCTGCTCGCAAAAAGGCCGACCCTTCCAAGCCTCAGACCTTGTGTTCCTCAGAGAGCAATGAAGGAGAAGAGGAAGTCATTCTCTCTGAAGGCATAGTGGAGGAATACTTGGCATTTGACCACAGAGATGTGTAGGTATTCAGTATTAAAATAGTGTCCTGGGGTTCCTGCAGTTAAGATACACATACTTGATTTATTATTGATAATTTATTTATCTTTTCTCTAGAGAGCTTTCAAAGGCCTGAGGTTGCTCAGGCACTGGAAATTTTCCCAACCTATTTCCTAGGACAATTTCTTTCACTAAATTATGTTTAGGAATTTTTTTATTATTTTTCAAGCTCTCCATTTTTGTGCTTGGTTTGAATAATTCATGCCATCATAACTAAGAGCCTATGTATTTAATAATATGTGTTTAAACACCATTTATTTTTTATACTGTGTCAAATTCACTGCTGTTAGTTATGCAACAGCAGTGTGTTGCCCTGTTTTGTACTGGCATTCTGGGTGGAATTGTACCTTCCTGGATTCTTTTCAGTGGTAGTTTTAAGAACTAGAGTGGATTTTATGCTTGTCAAGACACAATTACCACTATTTTTATCTTTTTACCCCTTTACATTATTCAGCCCTACTGTATGAACATGTGGCCTGGGTAAGGACTCTGGAGGGTGCTGTCAGTTCCTGACCACTTAGTTGGTTTTAATAATTAAAGCCACTTATCTGCAGGGACCATTAAATTAAAATTGTTATGTTTCTTGGTTTTACCAGGCTAGAGAGACATTACTGCAGCAAATAATATCACTCTCTTGCCTTCAGGATTCTGTCCTGATACTAGATGTGGAGCCTACCAATGTGATGAAGAAGTATCACTGTAACGATGAATACTGATTTTTTTGACTTGAATTTGATCTCATGGGTAAATTATTGTTCATGGAGTATGACTTGTAATCATTCTGTATAGGGAGACCAGGGTGGGTCAGTCATTTCTCACTGAGGTCAGTGGGAAAACTAAAAGTAAATATAGGACACAATGTGTTTCTGGTGCAGGTAATAACTTATCTTTTTACAGGGAGGAGGAGTTGCACGAGAGAAAAATGGGACTATCCTCTGGCAGACGGAAATTGGGGTTTCCTCCTGTCTCTCCCTATTCCTGCATGAAGGATTCTGTGCTCACATTTGTGTTTGATGATGTGTGGAGTGAAGTCCTGGTCTGCATGGAAGAATTGATCTGCAGGCACTGGGAAGGGTCAGCCTCTGGTAAGGATCACAGTAAAGGTGAGGGCTCACAAGGGGATTTCAGCTAATTTTGCAGAGATGCCATGGGAGAGCGATGTATTTGGGAATGATCTCTTCAGTGGGAATGAAAAGGTTATTTTGCTAACAGTGTGAAACATGTCTTCAAAAAACTTAGCAGAGCTTCTCATCCAAGGGGACTCTCTGTAAAAAAAATTTGATTCATAGCACTCTCCATGACTACCAATGCCAATATTGACAGGAATTCTCTGTTGCTTTGCACAGATGATGAGAAAAATATTGTAACAGTAGAAACGCTCCGAGCAGATGCGAGAAGCCCTTTGCAGTTGGATCCTCTGCCAGCACTGTTACCTCGGGTGCCACACACGAAGATGCCCTCAGTGACATCAAATCTGGTAAGCATTTTTAGCCAGCTGTTGTTTTGTGTGGGGATGAATCACAGTGTTACCTCAGCAAACACAGTGGTTGTGTTTAGGTAAATAACTAGTTCAGACTTTGTGTGAATGCTGGCTGTCCTTTCTGACACTTTATTATTTCCTTTTTTTTTACTTTGTTATTCACTTTTTCTTTATTACTCAGTTGGAAGTTTTAATTCCTACTTTTCTCCTTGAAACAGTATTTTATATCTGTGTATGAGAACCATGTGGTGGCTCATGATTCAGCATGTAGTTCTTTCCACAATTTAATGTTTCAATTAAATGGTGAGATTGAGGAGTGTGTGTGTAGGATCCCATTCTCACATTAATAGTTAATTCATCCAGCAAGAAGGGAGAAATCTCTGCAGTTCTAAACCATGTTTTTTTTTTTCTCAGACACTGAATTTAACTGTATAATCTGCTTTAGATTATCTGCTTCTAGAGTGGTGAGCCCCAAAGTGTTATCTGTTTATTCCATTTTAATTCATCCTTCTTATTTCTTTTCATTTCTTTCTCCTTTATTTCTTCCCCCTTGCCTGCCCCTTGTGTCTCCTTACTGTGCGTGTAGTGCCCAAAACCCAGAGGTGGCCGCAAAAGCAAAAAGAGGAGAAAAACACCTCAAGTATGTATGGGATTAAAGCTCTGCTATTTTCTACTTGCTCTTGTTATGGTGGGTGGAATATGATTTTTTTTTCCAGATCAGTCTGTATCTCAGAAAAGGACTTTGCAGATCTGTTCTTGACATAAAATGTCAATGTACACTGACAATTATTTTTGTAAAACTTCTAATTATAATCACTGTTGGAAGATCAGCAAATGAGTTGGTCAGTTGGGAAATATTAAGTATTAGGACATTTTCTAAGCACTATTGTTAAAAAAAAAATTAAATGTTAAGATCCCCTAGCTGGGGAAATAATATAACTGAGTATATATCTGGATGTTATGGAAGAAATTAATGACTTTTCTCCAAAGTGATTTACTATGTCTTTAAAGGTGTCTGTGTGTGTGTGTCTCTGCCAAACAGTAATTTACTTACTTTTTTTTTAAATTTCAGGTAACTCTCTCTCAAGGGTCAAGTAGTGGTTCTCAGCGGAACCTGAATGGCTTGATGGTGATCCATGGGATCCAGTTACACCAAAGGAACCTGCCTGTAGTGGAGAAAACACTGTAAGAACTACAGATCACCTGTAGTAAATAAAGTAGAGCACTCTCATAGTGAGAGGGATTCAACCCAAAACCTCGGGAGAAAGCAATTCTTAGTTATTTTCCTGCTTGGTTGTTTTGTTTGTTTGTCCTCTGTGAAAATTGGTTTTGTTATGTTAAAAATCAACACACATAATTTCTGCCCACGTATTTTATTAAAGATTAAAGACACCTGTAGGTGACCACTTTGGTAACAGCAGTTGTTAGGCTGACCATCTGTCTTTTGGTAATTTTTTGTTGTTGTTAGGGACCTGGATGACAAACGGCCGGGTTCGAGTTCCCTCCTCTCTACCCGGGCGTGGCCAAATCGTCCCCTGGAGCTCAGCACCTCGTCCCTGTCCCGCTGCACGAGGAGGAGGAACCCTCCCCCACGGACCCTGCATCCCATCGCGACCCCGCGCTCCGGGGACGACGTCTGCAGGCGCCTGTACGTCCCCAGAACAGCCTCTCCCTGCAGGGTACCAGGGCTAGAGAGCACGGAAAGCATCCCTGGGTAGGGAGGACATGGATTATTGGAGTGAGGGAAACACAACTTCCCTGAGAAAGCTGAGTTGTTAAAGCTGATGTTCAGTGTGCTGCCAGCTGCAATGCAGTCAGTCACATACATTCCCATATCCAGGTAGTTTTGCACACGAGGAATAGACCTCAGACAGTCCTCTGCAAGCAAAGTGATCATCACCTCTTCCTTGACAAGTCTGTCTTTTTCTGCAGCCTGTTTTCAAGATAAATTTTAAAGTCTGCAGTTTTTTGAGGCCATACTGCATGTCGCTATCCTAGCCCAGACTGGACTATAAAGATGTTCAAATAGGTTATCTGACTGACCAAAGGGCTCTTAGTAAGCCCTCAAGCACATCTAGAATATCTTACTTTTATTTCGCACAGTGACCTGACTGGAGTAATTTACAGGAACCACAGGGTATCAGGAAACAATGCAGGATTTGACAGAACTGTCTATTCCATGTGTTCTAAACTGCTGTTTACTTTTAGTTTTGCAGTTTACCTACAAACTCATCCAGTCTGTTACTGTTGAGAGACTTATTCCTTGTCCCTTCATAACTGGTGTTTCTCCTTCCAGTATTTTATGTTTCTGTTCCCTTTACTCAGACTCCAGTCAATCTAAGAAATACTGACATATCTGCTTCATTAAAATGTATTTTTAAATATAAGTAGAGAACACTAGGAAAGTCTTTTTTCACATGCATATTATGGTTTGAAGCTTTTCCAAGGTATTCTTACAGAACAGACAACTCCAGAAGGTCAAAGAAACTGACAATATTATACCTTTCCACCTGCCAAACATACTAATTGTGTGTTTTTTCTGTTCTTACTGGTACATTCCAGCCTGGCTACACAGGAGCAGCTGACCTCACCCTCCCCACTGCTGCTAAACAGAAATCACCCCCTGCCACCCATTGCCACCACCACCACCGTGGCAGAGCGTGGGAGTACCACAGGAACCCACAGGCAAACGGTAACAAGAATCTCATTTTATTTCTGAATAATCTGAAGCTGTTATCATTGCTGGTCAAATTAGCCAGCCCAAGAGTTCAAATTTATTTGTTGTTGTGTGCCAGGAGGTCAAATAGATGCAGGAAAAGTGTTGTATCAGTTTCGAGTAACAGTATCACCCACATTTACATGCTTAGTTCTTACTAATGCCAATTCAATGTTTCCCTCCTCATAACTAGGTATAAAATGATTCACTTGGAAAATTAGCTTGAATTCCTGGGTTAATTATTTTCAATGTACTGCTGCACTAAGAAAAAGCTGTAACTCTGTTATTTCTCCTTGCAGAAACCTCAAGGGAAGTCGAGTTGTGCTTACAATGTCATGACACAAGACACTCAGCAACTCCAGGAGCAGCTGCTCTTACCTGATCCCTTCTCCAGGCCTAACACAACCAGCACATCCTTGGTAAAGCATGGCTAATTACACCAGATCATCCTTAATTACTGAAAAGGGTGCTTTGCGAATTAACATTAATCAATGTCCAGTCTCTTTCAGTATCAAATACTCTCAATTTAATTTACTGAAACTCCAACTCTACTGATACCTTCTTGTTTCTAATGATGTATTTTTATGTAAGCTTTGAAAGCTGTAATTTCAGCAGAGCTTTTAAAGAGCTGCTTGATTGGTTTCTGGGTATAATTTAAACATCCTGGACTCAGCAGTTATAAAATCTGCCTTGGAAAAGCACAATTTGCTGAAATGGCAAGACTGCATCTAACTGGCCTAGTGATCATTCTAAGTAAGTTTTAGAAAAGTGTATTTTCTACTTCTGAAGTTGATTTGACCTTTCTTTAAAACTTTCCTTAGACCTTCACAACATCTAACTCGTTACCAAATACCTGTGTTTGAGTAGTTTGTAGTTGTACTACAATACTGCTGATTTTTTTTTCATGCAAACAGAAATAACATGAACTGTTTTTCCAGCCCCATTCCCAGCGCCGCCGTTCTTGCACTGTTATTGATTATAGTAATCAATCCTGGACGAGGAGAGGATCCACAAGTTCAGGTATGCTCATCAGTCACAGGGTTTAGTAAGATCAAACAAAGGAGGCTTTTGGGACAGAGATGCATTTCCTACAGGGGTACATTCCTACAGGTAATTTCCACTCGGGAGGTTTTTCAAAGTTCCATCCATGTCTATAATTTGCCATTTAAAAAGATGTTATCCTTGCTATGTCCTACTCTACTCCAGAGTATAGTTGGGTGCATTTTGTTTTTTTTTGTTTTTTTTAATTACCACCAAAGTTTTAAGTCAAGTAAAGAAGCTTAATGTCATCAGCCCCAGTGCCTCTCAGTGTCCAAGTCTTCAAAGCAGAAGTTGTCAGCTTAAGCAGAAATAGTAACTTGAGGTTAACAAAGGCAGTAAAACTGAAGTAATTTGTTTTTAAACAAACAAGGAGTGGTTCCTACTGAAATTAAAATAAGCATCTGTCCCATCCCCCCCAAAAAAATGCAAGGTGAGTTTTATAACTGCTGTATTGACAAAAACAATTTAAAGTATCGGAGAAGCTTTGTAGACACGAATACTTAGTGAAACATGAAGGAATGCTGTTGCTCCCTGCAATGCAGCAACTTGGCAAGCACAAGCTTTGCCCTTTTTAGAAGTTATGAATAATGCAGTTGATAGCCATGTGTTAAGTAAAAAGTAAAAAGACATTTTAGTTTTAGGCTGGAGGAGATGTATTTGATACTTAGCTGTAATTCCTTCCCAAAGTCTTGAGGCTGTCCATGATTTCGTTTGTCAGGTCTTCCACTACGTGGCTCTGTGAAAGCCCACGGCCGAAGTGGATCAGGCACAAAAAGCAAACAGAGGCACTGACATGCCATGGAGAAGCATCCACCCATCCATCCCTCTCCAGAGAGTCATGAACCACCTCTCCTTCCCAGCAAGGTCAACGTTGTTTACATGGAGTTTTCAAACACCCTTCCTTACAGATAGTTATTTTTATATAAATCTAAGCAGCAGCTGCCAAAGATTAGAAGGGGTACACTTAAACATTCCATTTCCTGCCAGTAGAGAAAGTGATGCTCCAGTGGAAGGGTGAATACATTCCAGTGAAGCCCAACTCTTAGGAAACCCAGCAAACACTCTCAGTCCGTGCTGTTTTCCATGAGGCTGGTGAAAGGTTCATGTCCTTACAGGCTGCAGGTGCTGCAGGACCTGCTGATTTTTCCCTTGGGAAGGTTAACCTGGCCTTCTCCACAGCCATAGTGATTTACATGTTTAAAGAAGTGTATTTATACGTTTAAATATGTTTAAAGCAATATTGTACTGGCAATAGCAAGCACTCAGCTTAGGCAAGTGATGAATGCTGTGGTAGCTGCAGCAGGTATGAACACAGGTGTGTAGAACCAAGGCAGCAGAGCAGGTGACCTGGCAGCTCCCAAGGGCAGCACACCACTGCCTCTTCTTGACTTATAATAAAACCTTTTACCTCTTCCTCAATGACTGAAGAAGGTTGAACAGGCAAAAAGAAACTTCTTACTACAAGTAGTTTCAGACAGTACTCAAAATCCTCCTGGTGAGACATTTCGTGGTAATTTCACAGAATTGCTCAGTGTCCCTTTGTAAAAATACCTATAATTATGCATGATTTCTTCACTCCAAGGTAGAGTTCCAGAAGCCACTGATACAGTGGAGCTTTTAGGAGCTGTGTCTGCCTGCGTGACAGACCTAACAGAGGCATTTGCTGGAGCTGGCCTTGTGGCTCCAGATAAGACTAAACCATCAAGTACAGGCTTCTCAAAATAAGAGATTAGTTGAAGGTCTTACTCCCAAACAGTAAGTGCCAGACTGAGATGTAAAAACAAGCTGAGGTAACCATTGGCTGTATTTAAACAAAGTTAGGACACTCCACAAAAACAGTTGTTCCTTTCTAGTCAATTAAAGAGCACTGTTTTCCTATACTTTCTTATTATTCTTCAAATTACGGTTCACAATAGAAAAAACTGTTAGTATTCTTTATGAAGTGGCTCCCCTATTTCCCCACTCCAGACCAGCTAATAATTTTTCATCTATACTGAAGCTCACAAGTTCAGTTGATTGAAGCATGCTTTAATCAAAAACAGGAAACTGTGGAAATATAACTGGGTTAACCTGCCTTTGCATTTCCAGAAGTTAAGAAAAACAAACCAAAACAAAAAACAGCCACCAAAAAAACCCTCTGAGCTCAATCTGTATCTCTTAAGTTTTCAGAGAGAGAAGCTGATGCTTACCAGAGACCTCTACTCACTAAACCATCTCAAAATACAATTTCCTCTTCTGGAACACTGTGCAGTGAGTCACTTATGTCAGGCGAAGTGCAGATAAGCATCCCATTTGTATCCATGCCATTCCTCAGGGACCAAGTGAGTTTTCTGTAGCACAAGAGTTACAAAAGCAGACGAATAAACTTGAATAGATTCTGTTAACATAATGTATTGTTCTACAGCCTAGAGGAGTCAGTAGGTTTAAAAAAATGCAGTTGCCTCCTAAGGCCATTTTTGTTTTTTGTAGAGATGGCCGACACCAGCGACTACTCCTGGACTGTTATTTATTTTGTGTAATAAAAGTAATCTTCAAGCCTTATGTTATAAAACACACTGATATACTCTACTGTTTCAGAATCAGGGTTATTTTTGAGTGCAGACAAGTAAAAGGGAACAGAGAGGCCATCTACCTCTGGCTTCCCCCCAGGAGCTGTTGTTGAAGCTGTGAGGGCCTTCAACTCCCAAAGTGTTCACCTCGAGACTCCTATGCCTTTGAAAAATGATCCTCCCTGGAAGTGTGCAGGATTTACTTGACTGAAATTGGAAGAATCCAACACAATTGGCTTGTTTTAAATAGCTTATTTAGAAAACATACAGAGAACTGGAGAAGCAAAACTCTGAGAAAATCGCACCTTCTTGTTTATTAAATCTGCAATTTTCCAAACTATCTTTATAAAACTACTGGAATATCTGAAAAAGACCTGTTGAGCTGATGTGCAAAGACCTTTAAAAATAGCAAGAGGTTTGTTACTGAAGAAGTGTATGAATAGCACACGTGGATCTCAGCTGTAGAGCATCCAAAGGATTGGAGACAGTAGCACAGGAATGCCTTGTCTTCCTTGTTCAGCGTGCATTCCAAGTCATGTCTCCCACTTACAGCCAGTCAATGCACATAGTCCAAAACAAGAGCCTGGAAAACACCCAAAATTCTCCCAAATCCATGTTTCCATACAAAGTGAAACCTGGTATTTCAGTCTACGCTGTCCCTTCTGTCTTTCTTTTCTTGGCTGAGGTCTTCTTTCCTCCCTTCTTAGCACCATTCCCATACTTTGCTTCCAGCTGGGCAAAAAAGTTATCCATTTCCTTTTCCCGATCTCTGCTTCGGCTCTGGGGAGGGGGAAAAGAGCACCAACTAAACTCAAATCTTTGGTAACTTCCCAATACAGGTTATCCTCTTGAAGTTTCATAGATACACAAAATATTGAACTATATTAAACAGGAAGCACAAACTACAGAAAGTTTAGTATCATCATTAAAACTCCCTGTTAAACTGCCCAAAACTAGAAGTTACTGCATAAGTACCCCAAATATTGTACCTCCAATATATGTAAATTTTTAAAAAAGACACAAGTAATAAAATCTATACTATACTCTGATTCTAATTAAATTAAAGCACATAGTTAACATTAAGGCCAGGTTTTAACCTCAGGAATTCAGAAGAGTTGCAAGGATCCAAAATCAAAGATGCTCAGGGAAAATACTATTATAAGCCAGTAACAAAATTATCTGCAACAAACAGAAGAAGCCTTACTTTAATCAGCGCCTGCAAGTCATTTTCTCCACCAAGGCCCAGTTCATCTTTAGTCTTTTTTGCCTCTTTAGCTTCTTTTTCTGCCTAAAAGAGCAAACGAGGTTTTTTTAAAGAAGTATTTTGCATGTTATCTGACCAAGTCTTATAGGAGTTACCAAATGCTTTTTTGGGCATCTGTGTACAAAGAGATGCAGGGAAGTGCAAAGGGTTTCCAAGTTTGGCCATGGATAAGGAACTAGGCAAGGGAAGCCCATTCTGGTTCCACCATTTAGCAGAGCAGGAAGTTTTTCTGCTCTTTCACAGATGTCTGTTCCTGTCCCTCTTCCCACACCCATTTTTTTTTAAATCTTGGTAGATACTACATTAAAGGTTACTGTGACGTGCATGTAACATTTTACAAAGTGTCCAAAAGTACACAAGAATCCATTTAGGCCAGAGCAGTTTCACACCTGCCAGAAGTCAACCCAAATGTATTTTCACCACTTGTTTGTTTTTGTTAACTCCAGCAGCTCACAGCTTTGTAGATAAATGCAGGGACACGCTAAACTGTAATAAGCCGTTGTGTATAATAAGGAAATAAAGAAGTAGAAAAGCCTTTCTCAGTGATTTGGGGTGGGGGGAGGTGATGACCCCGGGTGACCAGATGTGAACAGCAAGGTGTGTAACTCAGCAATCCTGTGACAAACATCTCGGAAACAGCGCCACTTACTTCTGCCAAGGGAAAAAAGGTTATGGTAATCAGTTGCTGCAACCTACCCGCCTTCTTCTGGACATCATCTTCTTCTCTGACTCCTTTACAAAAGCCTTGTAGGACGGGAGCTCCCCAGACTTGATGGCTTGCTCGATCATTTCCCGTATCCTGGGTTCATCCGTGTAGTCTGCACACATCACAGACTCCATGATCCGATCCATGTCACCCTTGAAGTTCATGTACGCTGCCTTCACATCAGCCAGCTCTTCCTCCGAGTTTTTGTAGCTCTTCTGGAAGTCTTCGATGTCTTTCACAGTGACCTGGAGCAAAGAGGCGATGCTTTGTAAATTACATGACTTACCAGGAGAATTTAAGAGAGAACACATAAAACCGAACAACGCAGGGTTCTTGCGTCTCCCAGCCCCATCCCGCTCTCACCTTGAAGAGCAGCTGCCAGTACTCCAGCCAGTCCCGCCCGTCCTGCAGCGCCTCGGCCTCCTCGTCCACCATGCCCGTCTCATCGTACACTTCGCGCTGCTTCTCGTCGCTCAGCACGGCGTACACCTTGCCCAGGATCTGCAGGGCGATGCAGGGGTGGCCGGGAGGTCACTCGGGGGTCAGTCACCCACTGACAGTCACTTGGGTCACTGGGTTGGGTAGTTAGGGTCGGGGCTGGTCACCCGTGGGATGGTCAGCGGGGTGGTCACTCAGGGTCGGGGTGGTCAGCGGGGTGATCGCTCAGGGTTCAGTCACTTGGGGGACAGCGGTTCAGTCCCTCAGGGAGCAGAGGGCCAGTCACTTGCAGGGTAGTGGGTCGCTCACTCGGCAGGTTGGTCATTCGGGGGGCGGTGGGTCGGTCTCACTCGTGGCCGCCATGGCCCCCCTCCCTCCCTCTCTCCCTCCGTCTCTCCTCACCTGGAAGCGGCGCGTGGCCTCCTCCTTCTGCTCGGGCGAGACGCGGTCTGGGTGCAGGCGCAGCGAGGCGCGGTGGTAGCCGCGGCGGATCTCCTGCGCGGACGCGCCGCGCCGCACGCCCAGCACGCCATACAGGTCCGCGGTGCCGAACGCGGCCTCGCACTGCTGCGGCAGCGACATCCTCCCGCGCCGGCAGCGACCCCGCAACACCCTCCCCGCCCGCCCCGCACCCGGGCTGCTGCTCCGCGGCTGCGCCGGGCGGGAAGAGCCCGCGGGGGAAGCTGAGGGGCGGTGCCGATGCTGAGGGGAGGTGGAGGGCACGCCATGTTGGGGGAAGGCTGAGGGGGTCTGCCGCTGAGGGGAGGTGGTACAAGAGCAGCCATGGTGAGGGGAGGCTGAGGGGCAGCGCCGCTGAGGGAAGGGGGTGGAGGAGCCGCCAAGATGAGGGAAGGCTGAAGGGCGGCGGCGCTGAGAGGAGAGGGTGAAGGAACCGCTCTGATGAAGGGAGGCTGAGGGGCGGTGCCGCTGAGGGGAGGCGGTGACGATGCGGCGGCGGCGCCGCTGCTGAGGGAAGGCGGCGGGCCGGCCGTGTTGGCGGGAGGCTGAGGGGCGGCGCTGCTGAGGGGAGATGGTGGAGGAGCCTCCAAAATGAGAGGAGGCTGAAGGGCGGCGCCGCTGCTTAGGGGAGACGGTGACGATGCGGCGGCGGCCTGCCTGAGGGGAGGTGGGGGACCGGCGATGTTTGAGGGAAGCTGAGGGGTGGCCGCGTCTCCGCCTTTTGGAGAGCTCGGGATAGCAGGGTGCCCTTCGTCGGGTGGTGTCCATGACCTGCTGGAGTTGATGGGATCGGGCCGGGAACGAGGCAGGAGCGGGGCGCATCCCGGGCCCCGTTGGGGCCTCTGGGACGCGCTGGAGCCGCCGGTCAGCGCGTGTGCGTGCGCTTTGGTCCGGTTACCGTCAGTAAATTAAAATAAATGGAAGGGACGACTCCTCGGCTTCCCACTTCCCGCCGGTAAACAGCCGGCTTTGCTGGCTTTTGGGAGTGATGAGGCCCTGGCACAGGGCGTCCAGAGAAGCTGTGGGTGCCCCTGGATCCATGGCAGTGTCCAAGGCCAGGCTGGTCGGGGCTTGGAGCAACCCGGGATTGTGGAAGGTGTCCCTTGTAGAGGAATGGCTAGCCGACAAAGGCCGTGTTCCCATGCAGCAGATAGCTGAATTCGCACAGCGCAGCAAAAACAAAGTGCAGCTGGTGTGATTAATTGGCAAGGTCATCATCTCCTTATCAGAAAGGGGGTTTTACAACAACACAGTGTTGCGGTTAGAGGAAGAAGAAACTTTACAGCTGGACGACCACAGGAATGTGGAACGGGGAGGGGTTAACACTTAAAATGCTGTCCAATAGTGAGCTTGCTTTTGCACTATGTATGAGCTTAATTAGTGATAGTATATAATGAACCAAAGATTGCTAATAAACGAGACTTGCTGATCACTCATATTGAGTGCTGTTTGTCTCCCGCCGACTCATCAGTCCCTGACCTTGGCAGGGGGTGGAACTGGATGGGCTTTAAGGTCCCTTCCCACCCAAACCATTCCATGATTATTTTGTGGTTTATTCAGGCCAGAAGATAGAAGCTATTAGTTTACATTTCTCGTGCCTGTTGTTGAAATGTGCAACAGTTCAGTCCCAATACCACAGAATGAACAAACCCCAACAGCATCAACTCAGCTTTCAGCTCCTGGTTACAGAATTCAGATGGCAACCTTGTAAACCTTAATAAAAAATATATAAACATTTAATTTAAAAATCCCCTATAAAAGCTATTCGTAAAGTATTGTTTATTTATAAGGCATTATTGTAACAAAATATAAAAGCTGTTAAATACTGGAGAGCTTGGCTGGTGTTTACAGTTTGATTAAATGTTTGTGTTGGTACAGCTCAGCGTAATAATTATATATCGAAATGTAGTATTTACATACATGAACACTTATAATTAACATGATAATAATTTATCGGTGTAAATAGTCACCTGTAGTGATTATTTCAGTCAGTTTTGAGACAACGACCCCTCTCTTACCCGATCACCTCTTCTACTTCTTCACGGGTTTTCCAAACTTAGTGCCAACACTGACTGGAGCGCTAACATACCAGGATAAAGACAACACGCACAGGGACTATCCGCGATTCCTGGGGACACCAGGATTTAAAGTTTCCGGCGATTCCAGCTCGCTGTGTCAGGCTTCGGGCACCGCCCACCCGGCAACCGGCGGAGCGCTTTGAGCGGCGCACCCGGAAGTGGCGGAGCGCTTTGAGTGGCGCACTCGGAAGTGGCGGGAGGTTCGGGTTGAGCAGCTTCGTGATGGCGGCGGCACCGCTGCGCGTGTGAGTGGGACGGGACGAGGACGGGGTGGGACGCGGGGCAGGGGACGGGACAGGACAGGACACAAGATGGGGGCAGGGCCTGCTGAGTTTGCGGCGGGGCCGGACCTTACCTTGACGTTTCGCCCGCTCTTACTCCGCGATGTCTCGCAGGCTGGCGTGCGGCGACGTGGAGGGGCGGCTGGACGCGATCTTCGGGCGGGTGCGCGCCATCCAGGCCAAGAGCGGCCGCTTCGACGTAAGGCTTGTGGGGGGAGGTGGACGTGGTGCCGTTCCCGCGGGGTTCCCATTTTTGTCCCGAGACGGACAAGGCTGGAGCTGAACCCCCCCCAGGGTAGGGTTCCTGTGCGGGAGATGTGTCGGCGGTGCTCGGGTGGGTGTTGCTGTCCCGTCACTCCGCGGCAGCGACCCTCCTCTTTCTGCTCGGTGTGAGAAGGGCTTTGCAGCCCCTCAACCCTCCCTGTCCAACACCAGATGATTGGGAGGAGCCGTGATCTGTTCACAGAAGGCGGGGAGCAGCTGCCTGTCTTTTTAAACCCGTTGCGTTTGACACAGATAAACACAGAGGAATCTCTTTGCTTCAGCAAACCAAATGCTGCTGAAGTGGTGCAGGCAAAGCCTTTGTCTGTGCTCTGTCTGTGGTGAAGTGGCAACTCCAGCTTTATCCGGTGTTTTTAGATGCTTTTGTGTGTCGGGAATTTCTTTGGCTCTACTTCTGAGGCAGAATGGGCCGAGTACCGCACAGGAGCTAAGAAAGGTAAGGAAGGAGGGTAGTGTCACCCGGGGGGCTGGCACTGCTTCACAGCCCACCTTGGAATTCAGGAGCCACGGCTGGGCATTGTGGTGTTAAAGCAGTTACACTGCAGCAGGGAAACCCCACACAGGAAGGAAAGATGGGCTTGTTTGGAACACCCCTGGCTTTAAGGCTGTGCATCATTTTGGAGCTAATCTTACACAAGCAGGGGAGGGTGATGTGGGTGGAGCAGAGGTTGTTCACCACCTGCAGCTGTGGGAGTGCCAGGCTGGGGACTCACTCTGCAGCATGGTTTCTTGTCCTGTGCTCGTTGCTCCCAAAGTGTGGTGGAGGGTCTGACTGGATGGGGTTTCTTGCTGTGATTCCTGGGCAATGTGGGCTGGGGCTGGTGCATTGCAATTAAAGCTCAATTAATGCATGAGGTTTTCTCCCTCAGCTCCAATCCCAACCTACGTGCTTGGTGCTAATAACCACGACACCCTGAGCTATTTCCCGGACGTCAGCGGCTGTGAGTTAGCAGAGAACATCACTTACCTGGGTAAGACTGCAGGGGATTTGGGTTCAGGAAGCTGCCTTTGCCTGCTGGGGCTTTCATGAACATTCTCTTATCTCCCCACTTTAACACCTTCCTTTTTCTGGGAGTTTTAAGTGGCATTTTTTATCCTGTGATTCAGACTGGAGTTTAACTTGATGTTGGTACAATCTGAGTAAAACGTGAAGGGAACCGCTGCTTTCTTGATTTGTTTTTTCTTTCATTTCTTTGATATTGAACTTGCTGACCAGAAGGAATAGTGGTTGCAAGAGCCTGTTCTTTGAGGGAATCTTATTCCCAGAGCATACTTGTCTCTGTAGGAGAAGGTTTGAATATGATTTTGCTGTGTGGCTGTACTGGAGTAGCAGAGGTAACAAGTAAAGTGTAGCAAAGCTCAAAGGAAAAACGAGTTTCTTTCCAGAATTGCCACCAGGCCAAAATTATAACAAAGTAGAGGCATTTGGCTTTTTTTGCTGAGACTTCAGGTTGCTGTAGATAAGTTTTTGGGAAGCAAGGTGGCAGGGAGGAGGGGGAAGACTGGGGCTTGTCTGAAGAGCTCCGTTTTGGGCAGGGTTTGATTTGAGCTGTGGCACCAAGCGATGCCATTGCTGCAGGCACAGAAAATGAGCTGCCTGTGAGGACGGCTGTAGTGGCAGTGAGTCAGGACTGCTGCTGCCCTGTCCCGGGGGATTTCCTTCCCAGCCCTGTCTGCAGCTCAGGGTGGGTGTGTGTGTTGCTGCAGGCCGCAGGGGTGTGTACAGCGGCTGCTCAGGGCTGCAGATCGCGTACCTGAGTGGCACCGAGGCACAGCAGCAGCCGGCGCCCGCCCACAGCTTCAGCGCCAAGGATGTGGCCGAGCTGAAAATGTCTCTGCTGTCAACCCCAAACTTCAGGGGTGTGGATATATTGCTGACATCCCCCTGGCCCAGAGATGTGGGGACTTTTGCCAACAGCGCGGTGAGTGTTCTGTTCCTGGGGTTTCACAAAGGGTTGCCTTTCTGCTTGCTCTGGCAGTTCACCCTCTCTGAGTGCTTGAGAAAGTTGGGAGTGAAAACAGGGAGAGCAGATGTTCTGGTTCTTCAGAGAAGAAGGACTGAAGGGAGGGGGATTTGTGAGACTTCAGGGCATTTTATCTGTCCCTGCCTATAGTAGGACCCACAGCT
Organism: Rhabdornis inornatus; assembly: GCA_013397075.1. Taxonomy (NCBI): domain Eukaryota; kingdom Metazoa; phylum Chordata; class Aves; order Passeriformes; family Rhabdornithidae; genus Rhabdornis; species Rhabdornis inornatus. Next base: position 26,450 of record VWZS01002820.1, read on the forward strand.
GGCCTGTGGGCTAGAGAGAGTTAATGAATGGAGATTGTTTTAAGAACTATTTTCTGACCAAGGCTGTTGGTATAGAGACCAAGAGGAGAGAAAGGAGAAAAGAAGATAACTGGGAAAAAAACCCCACAGCTGTGGAAAGTATTTTTAGAAAGGTCCTGGGAAGAATAGGGGTGGAAAGACTTTCCACCAATGATTGCTATGTTGACTAATTGTGACCAATAAGAAAGTATAAACTATATGGAGGGTATAAAAGATGGTGCAAAGTTGTAATAAACGGGTATTAGCCTTCTGAAGTATAGTGTGCCTCAGAAGTTCCCATGAGCATTCTCTGTGATTGTTTAATATGTCATTCTATGTTTGACTTCCCTTGGCATAAATTTTCTGGGAATGTACTCACGTGGATGTATAGAGAAGTACATGAAACCTTTATTTTCCCTGCTCTTTGAGAGGTTTAAATAAAGCTTGGTTTGTGTTTTGTAGGGAGAAATAGATACCAAGAAATGTGGCTCCAAGTTAGTGTCAGATCTAGCGGCAAGTCTCAAACCAAGGTACCATTTTGCTGCCCTGGAGAAGGCCTATTATGAAAGACTTCCTTACAGGTTTGTAAAATCATGTGAAATCTCGTTCATTTTCAAGTAAGGGTTCAGTTTTTAAGGAACATGGGAGGGTTGGTGTGCAGTCTGAATATCTTCATGGCAGACAGGGGTTCTCCCACTGTCCTTTCAGTACTTTATGTGCCAGTACAGCCAAGTTTTGCTTCCTTACAGGAATCACATGGTGCTACAGGAGACCCCACAGCATGTGACCAGGTTTATTGCACTTGCTGATGTTGGCAATACAAGCAAGAAAAAGGTACTGACGCCTGAGTCTTTCTTCTTTTCTCAAGTACAATAATAGAGCAGTGACACCAGTTAGAGGACAACATCAGGCACTTAAAAGCTTGGCTGAAGTGGAGGTATCTGTCTCCAGATACCTCCACTTGAGGTACCTATTTCTCTGCTTGAGAAATAGGTACCACCTGCCTGTTATGTCAGAAGGGTAAGGGCTGCACATTATTCTGAGGTACAAACCACTGAAAATAACGAACTTCTGGTGTGAGGTTTTCAACCTGTTTCTCTTCTCTCCTTAAGAAAGTTATGGAATATTGGTTGGTAGTTAAGGATGCAGAGGATCCAGGCCTGGTAACAAAAAAGGCCAGAAAGAAGGCCTGGAAACAGGCAGGATCAAAAAGATGCACTCCATAAACTCTTGGGTAGGACACTGGCACAGGGGGTGTGTTTTTCCATGCCCTGTCTTGGCACAAACACTGATGTGCTGAGTGGTGTGGAGCTGTTCTGGGGTGTCTTGGTTTGTAAGTGATCTTCTCAGAGGTGCAGCCATGGCAGGAGCTGCTTGCCCCTGAGCCCCTGTTTTTGTTGCAGTACCTCTATGCCTTCAGCATTGTGCCCATGAGCTCAATGGACCCCGCAGAGCTGGTGAAGCAGCCCCAGGATGTCACTGAAAATCCCTACCGGAAATTGAAGAAGGAGGCTCCCAAGAGCAAAGCCATGCTCTCTGCAGAGGTACTGCCCTGTGCTCCTCCACCTGTGCATTCCTGGTTCATTCTCTGTGCTCACAACACTGCTTGGCTTTCCCTTTGGGATGTCTCTATCCAAAACTCTGCTGTGGAGACAGGCTGGGAGAGCTGGGGGTGTTCAGCCTGGAGAAGAGAAGGCTCCAGGGAGACCTTATTGTGGCCTTCCACTTTTTAAAGGAGGAATGTAAGAGAGATGGGGACAGTTTTTCCCCTTCAGCATTAAATGGCATTTGGCTGTATGGAATAACTCAGTCAAATGTTTTCAACCTCTGGTGAGTCTGTGACAGGTTAACATCCCTAAGAAATGAAGCCATTCTTTTGGCAGTGGCTGGCAAATGAAAAGATTTGAATAATCCATAAAATCAGGCAATTCTGGATTTTCAGCATAAGGCTGAATAGGAGAGCATAATGATTTGGGGCAGTTCTCCCAGAAGTCTTTCCCTGACTGAAGCAGGCAAAGTCTGCTGCATTACTAGGAGAACAGGTCATTCTGTTCCAGGATATTCAGAAACATTTCTTCTTGGAAGGGCTACTCAGGCCTTGGCAGGGGCTGTCCAGGGAGGTTTGGAGTGCCCATCCCTGGAGGTGTCCAAGGAAGGGCTGGACGTGGCACTCAGTGCTCTGGTCTGGGGACAAGGTGGACATCAAGAACAGACTGGACTTCATGGGCTGGGAGGGCTTTTCCAGCCTCAGAGATTCTGTGGAATTGCTGCTTTTCAAAAGTGGTTCACAGCTCACCAGAAAAAGTAAAATTCTTGTATATCCTGTCACTTTCTCTGATACAGTTCTAACTGAACATCCTGTTCACTTTTCATTTCCTTAACAGGAAGAATCAACTTGTCAGTTTTTCTTTGACTTGAACAAGCATCAGGGAAAGAAACGTCCCTCAGACGGGAAAGAGAGAGGGGACTCCCAACCTAAGCAAGCCAAGAAACCCTGTAAGTGTGAGGATGCTTTTTTCCTGAGCTCTTCCCTTGAGGCATTGATGGACGACATAATTCCAAGTTGTTCCTCAAGCTATTGAACTGTAGGTGTCAGCTGGCCAGAGAGCTCTGCCACTACCAGCTGCTGGGGGAATGCAGGGGGATGAAGGGTCACTTGTTTCCAGGGGAAGATAGGCTTCAGTAGGTGAAAGAAGGGTCAGGAGCGTAGTTTCAAAGCTCTTTGGGTCTGTGGTAGTTGTGGTTGGGCTGATGGCATTTACCCTCTGAACCAGACATGGCACTTCCAAAAAGCTCAGCTCAGGTGTCACAGTTTGGATGTGAATCCAGGTGTTTTGGGTGCAATGGATAGGCCAGAACTGACAAATGTGTTTGACAGCGTCTGCCCTTGTCTTTACCTGTGCAGCAATTTTACCTCATTTTGATTTGTTTGCTTAAATGTGCTGATGTTTTCTTATTAGTGAGCTGCAACTACTGACTCCTGGAACTACTAAACTCCTCTTTCATTAGGTTATAGCATTCCAGGAGAATGGCAGGGTGTGACTGCCACCTCCTCCTCTCTTGCTGGAATTTCCCTGGCCAGAGCTGTGTTCTTCTGATGCCTTCAGCACTTTATAGACTGGGCAGGGTGGCTGGAAGCTACCGGGTTGTCTGTATTCTGACAAATATCCCTTCTGCTAATCCTTGTTTTCTTTCCCAACAAAGCTCAGCCCACGGGGCCCTGCTGGTTCTGCTTGGCCAGCCCAGAGGTGGAGAAGCACTTGGTTGTCAGTATTGGCACACATGTAAGTATCTGCAGCATGGGCTTTGCTAGGTCAGAACCGTGCTAAGATATGGCAAAACAAAATACCAATCTCCAATTCTAAACTTAAAACAAACAAACTTTACTTGTAGCTGGCTCTTGGGTTTGCTTTCAGTTTCTTTCCGTCTCTTCCACAAACACATAAACTCTTAAAAAGTGAAGCCTGGTCCAGTTTTGTTCCAGCAGCAGAGCTGGATTCCAGTGCCAGAATACTTTTTGCTGTGCCAGCCCTCTGTTACCATCTGGCAAAACTTTTCCAGCTGGAAGTGAGCTAGAACCTGCTTTGGCAGCAGGATGCACCAATGCCAGATCTCTCTGGGATGGCTGGTTACAGTTTTGTTCTATAGAGATGAAAAAAAAGGTATCTCCAAGACGTACTTTGAGATGTTGACTTTGAAGCTCAGTCCATCATTGTTTTATGGACTTTGCTTAAAGTTACTGCTCCTGTGTAGCGTAATCCACTTACAGGTTTGTCCACAGGCTTAGTTTAAATTTTTAAGTAGATTTCTGTGTCAGAATAAGAAATTCCTGCCTCAGCGGTGAAGTTCACTCAGCAGCTTCCCTGCAGACAAGGCATTCTCTGGCATTCAAGATACTTTTATTTTTTGTCCCTTTGGCAGTCCCTTTGTCTCTTTCTCATTCCTCTGGTGATTAATAAATTCAGTATAAAAATAAATTCAAATAAAATGGCTAATAAACAATCCCTAATAAGCAGCAAAGAACACTGTCCTATTCCTAAGTGGGCTACTCAGAATGAGTAGTTAGAGGGTAAATTCCTACAGCACAGTGAGTAACTGGTGTGTATTGTTTCACTCTAGTGCTACCTTGCCCTGGCCAAAGGGGGTTTGTCACCTGACCACGTCCTGATTTTGCCGATTGGGCACTATCAGTCAGTGGTGGACTTGTCTTCAGAGGTGCTGGAAGAAGTGACCAAGTACAAGGCTGCCCTAAAGGAATTTTTCAGAAGCAAGGGCAAGAGATACGTTCTGTTTGAAAGAAACTATAGGAGTCAGCATCTGCAGCTACAGGTATGGTTTGGGTGTCACCGTGGGAAAACATAAACTTGAATATAAACTCCAAATAAATTAAAAGAGTAATTTCGGAGTTTATTGTGGTGGTTGCTGTGTGTGGCAGGTCTGTAAATATATCAGAGCTGTAGCAGAACTACCACAGAGATAAGAAAGGAGGTGGCTGTGCTGAGAACTTACAAGCTTTGAGTTTTCAGCTCTCTGTCCACCTCCTACAGGAAAAAATGTCTCGTAAGTTTAAGCCTGTAGAGATGGGTGCTCACCTGTCTTGTGTGATGAGGTTGAGCTGTACTGAGGAGCCCATGAGCTCCAGTGATGGACTGATGGCTTTCTGCAAATGGATTGTCTTGTCTTCTTTTATGGAAATGTCCTCCCTTTCCAGGTGATTCCTGTCCCACTGGACCTCTGTACTTCTGAAGACATCAAGGAGGCCTTTATTACACAAGCACAGGAACAGCACATTGAACTGTTAGAAATCCCAGAGCACTCGGATATCGCGCAAGTATGGGGCCACATTTCACCTCTTCACTTCCCCTCTGTCCTGCTTAAGCTGCTGTTCCCCTCCGAGGTCACTCTGTGAGGTGGGGTTAAGCTGTTGGAGGCAGAACCTCATGGACTTGATTTGGGGATGTGCCAGAGGTGTTCTTCTCTGGGTGAAGTTACCATGAGCAACAGATGATTTCTCAGCTGAGAAATGTGAGCATGGCTTTTTCCTCCAGAAATGTGGTGTACTAGGCTGGGGTGACCTAGATGAGGTTAGTAATGACCAGACCTGCTTGGTTCTCATTTACTCACGGCAGAATTAAACCACAAAATATCATAGGTGATCCCAGCAGGAAGTGACGCACTACTCCTTCCTCCCATGGAAGGGATTGTTTGAGGTCAGGCACTGACCTCAGGCAGTTTGTCGGTTATATTTCCAAGTTTTCTCCCAGGAGAGAAGACCATGGCATGGGGACAGCTGGGAAGAGGGTCTGCCTGTCACCTGGTAGCTCTTCTCAGAGCCAATGTCTCTTCCCACGTTCATGCACAGGAAGGGTGTTTAGGCATTGGAAGGGGCTGCCCATCAAGGTAGTGGAGTCAGGAGCCCTGGAGGTGTTTAGGGTACAGACTGGACGTGGCATTCAGTGCCATGCTCTAGTTAACGGGGTGATGATCGGTCACCTGTTGGACTTGGTGGTCTCAGAGGTGTTTTGCAGCCGAACTGATTCTATGGTTCTGTGATTCCCAACGCGCAGGTGGCTCAGCCGGGGATGCCGTACTTCTACGTGGAGCTGGACACGGGGGAGAAGCTGTTCCACCGCATCCGCGGCCGCTTCCCGCTGCAGTTCGGCAGGTGCGTGCCGGCCCCGCCCCCCGCCGTGACGTCGCGGTNGGCCGGCGGCTGCGGGCCCTGGGAGATGCGCGACCGCCTGGGCACCGGCGGCTTCGGCAACGTGTGCCTGTACCAGCACCAGGTGGGGCCGGGCCGGGCGGCGGGGAGGGCACGGCCGGGCCGGGGCGGCTGGNAGGTCAGGCACTGACCTCAGGCAGTTTGTCGGTTATATTTCCAAGTTTTCTCCCAGGAGAGAAGACCATGGCATGGGGACAGCTGGGAAGAGGGTCTGCCTGTCACCTGGTAGCTCTTCTCAGAGCCAATGTCTCTTCCCACGTTCATGCACAGGAAGGGTGTTTAGGCATTGGAAGGGGCTGCCCATCAAGGTAGTGGAGTCAGGAGCCCTGGAGGTGTTTAGGGTACAGACTGGACGTGGCATTCAGTGCCATGCTCTAGTTAACGGGGTGATGATCGGTCACCTGTTGGACTTGGTGGTCTCAGAGGTGTTTTGCAGCCGAACTGATTCTATGGTTCTGTGATTCCCAACGCGCAGGTGGCTCAGCCGGGGATGCCGTACTTCTACGTGGAGCTGGACACGGGGGAGAAGCTGTTCCACCGCATCCGCGGCCGCTTCCCGCTGCAGTTCGGCAGGTGCGTGCCGGCCCCGCCCCCCGCCGTGACGTCGCGGTGACGTCACGGCGACGTCACGGCGCTGTTGTTGCAGGGAGGTGCTGGCGAGCGAGGCGCTGCTGGCGCAGCCGCAGCGCGCGGACTGGCGGCAGTGCGCCGCCCAGCGGCCCGAAGAGGAGGCGCAGGCCCGCGCCTTCCGCCGCGAGTTCGAGCCCTTCGACTTCTCCCTCCGGGACTGAGGCGGCGCTGCCGGCGGCGGCGCCGGGCGGGCGCGGGCGNCGCGTGGCCATCAAGTCGTGCCGGCTGGAGCTCAGCGTCAAGAACAAGGACCGCTGGTGTCACGAGATCGACATCATGAAGAAGTGAGTGCGGGCGGGCTGGCACGGCTCTGCTCAGCTCGGCCCGGCCCGGCCCGGCGGCACCGGACAGACAGGGAGAGGGGACAGCCGGGGTCTGCCCCTGGAATGGCCAAGGAGAGGGGACAGCCGGGGGGTCAGCCCCTGGAACGGCTGCGGGATGGGACCGTGTTTTGGGGACAGCTGGTGCCTTGGCTGCTGAACCAGCTTGGGAGTGGGGACAGCCGGGGGTCAGCCCCTGGACTGTTTGTTGCCTGGCATGCCTATGCTGGTTTGTGTCTCGTCCCAATGTCCCAGCTCATGCCTTGGCCTTGATGATCCCCAAGCCCCCTGCCCTGTTGTGCTGCCTGGGCTCTTCACTTATCCGAAATTCCTCCAAACTCACACCGCCCTGTGGGTTGAGTTTTGATGTTGTGATTTGGGGACACCCACGTTTTCCCATACCCTGCGGAACCTTTGTTTTTGATTTAGCAACCAGGGGATCCTGGAATTGCTTTTTTTCTGTTATGCTGCCGAATGTAAAGAATAAATTCTCCTTACACTTCTTGTGAGAAAGTCCATACTCTCTGCTGCCCACCCTTCCTTTCCAGCAGGTGAAACAGGGCTGCACTGCTTTGGTCTCTTGGATGTGGGGGCTGCCTCTGGGTGTTTGGTTCTCACAGAACTGCGAGAGAGAGAGAGAGAGAGAGAGGGAGAGAGGGAGGGAGGGATCCTGGAGCAGGAAATCTGTGTCCCACTGGTGGGATGCTCTGAGTTGTCCTCCCCAAGGCCTGCAGTGACCCTGCTGTTCAGGGCTTTTCTGAACTCCTGCTTTAGCTTTGTTACCCTCACCTGCTCACTGTATGCCATGACATGGGGGGAAACCACTTGCAGGGAACATGAATTTGTAAGTCAAGGCTTGGCGATGTTGGATTTGGTTGCTGAAAAGAGCCACTGAGTCACAAGCTGCTCTTGCATTGGTGTCCAGAGGCTTTGGAACATGTAGAGAGAATTAATTTGCCTTCATTTCCTTCTGGATATGTAATTTATTCCCAAGAGTAGCATGTAGTAGAGACAGTCAGGAAGCAGGTGTTTGAATTCAGCTGCAGAGGTTAATTTTTCCCTCTGAATGTGGCTTTCACCTGCCTGGTGCAGTTACCCAGGCGTTAAGGGATTCTTGTGAAATGCTTGGGCCAAGGGGAGTCTGTTCCTACATACAGCAGCACATACACACACACACACACACATGGAATGACTTTGCCAGGACTGTGCAAGAATTCAGAACTTGAGTCTGGATCCCCATCATCAAAGTCCTGTACCTTGTCTTTGAGACATGGTTTCTGCTCATCACTGGTTTGTGTATTCCTAAGGTATGGATTTTATGCATTTGGGTACTGGTAGGTACCAGTTGACAAGTGAGCAAGGATTCCTGTGGGGACCAGAAGCTGTCCCCGAAACATAAAATGTGTTTGCACTGCAATCTGTTGTCTCATTCTTCCAAGAGAGTTTTCATCCAGCTCTCTGTGTGCGTAGGCTGAACCATCCCAACGTGGTCAGAGCCTGTGAAGTTCCCGAGGAGATGAACTTCCTGGTTAACGATGTTCCTCTCCTGGCCATGGAGTATTGCTCGGGGGGTGACCTCCGCAAGGTAACGCCTGCTGTGCTTCCAATAAAAAAGCCAAATAACACTAACCAAAACAAGGTGTGTTAGTGCTGCTTCTGTAATCAGCTCTGCTCTGTGGTGCTTCTCTTTTAGGGTACAGGTGTGAGGAAGTAAATGTAGGGTGGGGAAAAAATCACTTATGGGAAATGAGGCTTGTGTTTTTGAAACCAGAGGGCAACCCAAGGGCAGATGCTCTTATCCTGGCAGAGTGTGTCCCTTCGTGGAGCTGCTTTAGCATTAGTGCAGCTGCTGACACCCAGCATGTTTGGCTTGTTTGCTGCTGTGTCTTCATCTGTTCAAAGTCTGACTGGTTTGGATTTGTGTATATACAGTGTTATGTTGCTCTCGGCACAGGGAATGAGCCTATTAATGCTGGACTGGGGACTCTGGGGATCCTGAACCTTTGCTATTCCTGCTGAACTGGGAACTGTCAATCTGCACACTGGCAACACCCAAAAATAAAGGAGCCTTTCAGTAGTTCCCCAGGCAGTGGCTTCGTGACCTCATAAGAGTTTATGCTCCCTTTCCATTATAGCTGGATTCAAGAAGAAGCAACTTCAGTAGGGGTGAAGCAGCAAATCACTGTCAAATCAGGATTTGCTTAGAAATCACCTCATCTATGTGATCAGGAAACTCATTTTTCTCTGTAGTGTTTGTTACTGGTGTTAAACAGCCCTGGGGAATGTGAGCAGCTGGTGAATGCAGTAACCTCATCTCATTATATGGTTTTGAGTTTTTAAAAACAGACCAAGAGACACTTTTAAGGTTTAAGTTGCAGTAAAAGAAGGGGCATATATAAAAAAGCATTTGGGCGTTGCAGACACATGCATCTGGCCATGTTCTCAGAGACATTTGGCTGTTGTATTACTGCAGTAAAAGTTTGGAGACTCCCTGAAGGTAGATTAGAGACTGGCTGAGAAATTAGCTCTACTTGCAATGCAGTGCTTGGTCACTTCATTTCTGATGAATCTTTAGGTATGGCATAAATGCTGAAACAATTTAGGAAGTAGCATGCTTCATTACATCTGATGTTCTGTACTGCTTTGTTTCTTAGAGGGAAAAAACCCCATATTTTTTTATTTCTGATTGTGTTCTTCAAGTCTTTCTTCTTTGGCATCATTAATGTTTCACTTCACTATTAATTTCTCCTTGTGAATCCATCATGAGGGCTGAAGCACCTCAGTCGTCTCTGAAAGTCTTGAGTGCAGTAAGTCAGAAATTGCTGAGGCTGCTTTTATTGACAGCTCATTCAGACAGTGCTGAGGGGGAGCCTCCCTTGCCTGCAGCCCTGTAGCCCTGACTTTGTCTCCTAACCCTTTGCTTTCTGAGTTTTCCTTTTGTTTGAGTTATCTTCTTGGCCATGATTTTATTGCACAAAGTCAACTGCCCCATTCAGCTGGAGTGATCCTTGAGCTGTGCTGTGTGCTGGGTAGTTTCAACAGGGGATGGAAAATGTTGGTTTTTGCTGTTCACTGTTGCAAGTGTGGGTCTGAATGCCTTTGCTTTTTTTGTAGTTGCTAAATAAACCAGAAAACTGCTGTGGGCTGAAGGAAAGTCAAATCCTTTCTCTGCTTAGTGACATTGGTATGTAGTTAGTGCTTTCTTTTTGTTTGTTTGTTTGTTTTTTTTTTGGTTTTGTTTTTTTTTTTTTTAAGTGTAGTGGCATTTGCCTTTTTCAGCTGACCATGAAAAGGGAACTAAAATGAACAGAGTATTAAAAAAAGTCAGGCTCATTGGGAAGTACCTAGTTTTTTGGACACCATGGGAAGGAAGAGCTGTCTGATAAAGGCTGATGCCTGGGTTTCTCTAGGAAAAAGGTCTTCCAGGAAAGCTCCTTGTTTTCTTAATTCTCTTACAGATAACTTGTTACTGCTTGTAGGAAGAGCTAGTTTTGGCATAAGAAAGTATTTGAGAGTATTGGCGTGGACTTCTGTCCTTTCAGTGCTCAAGAGGACTTCCAGCTGAATTCCTTTATCCTTGTTCCCCTTCCATAATGTTGTTTGGTTGTTTTTGTGTTTTTTTTTTTCATAATACGTTGAGTGTCTTTGGCATGTCTTTGCAAAGATGTGAAAATGCAGTGTAGAAGAAACACAGGTTTGGAAGCTGTTAAATGTAGAAGTGAGTGGTGGCAAAACACGGAAGGCTGGTGAAACTTGCCCCCCAGTATTAGGTTTTTATCAGATGTTATGTTTAATCAATGTGAATTTTATTTTCTGTTAAAGCAAACACATGTCTTTCAGGGTCTGGTATCCAGTATTTGCATGAGAACAGAATTATACACAGAGATTTAAAGCCTGAAAATATTGTTCTTCAGGATGAAGGTGGGAAGGTAAGTCAGGTGATCAGTGTTTCCACTGTCATTTCTGGATGTTGTCACATTGAACTGGACTGAAAAGTCAACTATGTATTTACTAAAAGCTTCAGCACTGTTACTGAGGCTTTGCCATGGACTTTCTCCAGAATTTCCGTTCTGGCTTTCCTCTTGAGAGTATTCTGTGGCTGTCACTGAGCAGATTTTGGGTTGTTTGGTGTTTTTTTCCTCAGCATTTGCTCTTCTGATGAACTGTTTAAACTGTTTGCAGATTGTTCACAAAATAATAGACCTGGGATACGCAAAGGATCTGGATCAAGGAAGTTTATGCACTTCGTTTGTTGGAACATTGCAATATCTGGTAAGACTCTTTTAGTGTCACCAGCACTGGGGCCGGGCAGCTGTGGCTTGGCACTGCCAAGGGCTGAAACCTCCAAAACTGGAGATCCCAAAGGTGTCCTGTCTCAGGGAGACACACCTGGATGCAGATTTGTCTCTGCAGAAATGCAAGGAAATACCACAGTCAAAGTGTCTTTTTGTGATCATTTTTAGGCTCCAGAGCTCTTTGAGAACAAATCCTACTCGGTTACTGTTGATTACTGGAGCTTTGGGACAATGGTGTTTGAATGCATTGCAGGATTTAGACCTTTCTTACATAATCTACAGCCATTTGCCTGGTAAGACACTTATTCTGGAAGAAGTGCTTGGAAGTGCTAATGCTTAAAACTGTGCTGAAAGACTTGAACCTGCATATGGAGGTTTCTGCTTGCCTTGCTGTGCCTGGAGTGTATGTTTGCTTGGTTTTTAAAAGGGTGATTCTGAAACATAAAAAAACCAGGAAACTTGTGTTTCTGCTAGAACAAGAGAAGAGGTAAATCTTTCCAGAGGCAGAGTTAATTGGAGGGGCTGCTCTCTTCCACATGGGGATGTTCTGGGTGGATTGAAAATGGCATCTTTGTCCTGAAAGATGAGTTTGTTTTCTAAAGCTGCTGGACACTGGCACTTTTTTGCTGTCTTTGGTTGCTCCCTTACAAAAGTAACACTCCTCAGTATAGACACAAAGGATTTTATTTTCCAGGCATGAAAAAATCAAGAAGAAGGACCCAAAGCACATCTTTGCCTCTGAAGAGATGAATGGGGAGGTTCGCTTCAGCACCCACCTACCACAGCCTCACAGCCTCTGCAGGTACGTGTGTCCTCATCACAGTTCTAAACTGAGGGCTCTTCCTTCTTTATCCCAATTATTGAGAGCTCCTCCTCCTTTCTCTGGAGTGTTTCAAGCTCCTGGCAAGCTGCTGTTTGCTGTTAAGGTATAGCCTGTAGCCAGTGGTTCTTTTTTGGGTACTTTGGGCTCTCCAGTGCCCATCGTTCACAAAGATGGTCAGAGCCTGTTGAATAGAGCACACAAGGAGACCAGGAAGTTGGGCTGCTTCAACCTGGTGAAGGCCTCCCCTTTCTTACAGTCCTTCTGCTTTAGTTTGATTGTAGAACCCATGGAAAACTGGTTGCAGCTGATGCTGAATTGGGATCCACAGCAGAGGGGTGGAGGTTCAGATCCTGAGACCAGTCGTCCGAGGTGTTTCCTAATAATGGATCACATACTGAATCTGAAGGTGAGTGGGGGCTGCTACTGGGTTTAAAGGCCTTCTGAAAGCATCCCAGAGGACAGAGAGTGTGTTCAGTGCTGCAAAGCTGTAGTCCTGGTGTCATCCAGCTTCCAGGGTCAGGAGGAATTATTTTCCTTGGTATCAGGAAGTGAGTGCATATACAGCCTGTCCAGTACATACTGGAAGACAAAACATCTCCTGCAATAAAAGTCTCTATCTTTACATTTGGAGTAGAAGGATGACCCTGTATTACTGTTTGTTAACTTGGAAAGGGCTCGCCAGGATCAAATGAGGGTTTAATATTTGCTGATAACAGTTTTCCCAGACTTCACTGTTGATGCTGTGATCTCTAGGTGTATCCATGTACTACAGTAGTAATGCCTGTAGCAGAACAGAGGTGGCATTCACCTGATTTTTCCTCTTCAAATAATTACTTGAGCTTTGCTGGAGTCGGACTAGCCAAGGCAAGCCTGTGTATAAACAAGAGGGTAATTTTGTCTCCATTCTTTTGATGCAATTAAGCTGCATCAGAGCCTGTGAAGGGTGTTGGATTGTCGTTTTCTCTGACATTAACAGTTACAGGCCTAGGCTTTGAGTTTTTTTTATCTGGGGCTTTACTCCTGAATTTATTATTGTGGTTATTAAAACCAAATTATGCTCCCATTATGCTCCTGTGGCTTGTGTGCCTTCGTCTTTGATATCCAAGGATTTGTAATCTACTTGTCCTCTTTTTACAGATAGTACACATCCTAAACATGACCTCTGCCAAGATTGTGTCCTTCCTTTTGCATCCTGAGGAAAGCCTTCATTCCCTTCAGAATCGCATTGAGTTTGAAACTGGAATAAGCACTGGAAATCAGGAGCTGCTGTTGGAAACAGGGATTTGCCTGGACCCTCGGAAACCTGCTTCCCAATGTGTTATTGATGGAGTGGTAAGAAGGATTCTGTCCATGTCTTTCACGTTCTGAGGGAATTTAACTCTTAGGGAAGATAAATTGCCTAAATCTTCTCCCACAGGAAACAGTTTGCTCTGTAAATGTAGTAACTCTAAAGAGATTTTATTGGGTAATGTAAGCAGGTCTCTCTACTTGTACTCTGCCTAAAATTTAATTAATTGCTGGCAATGAGTTCTGTCTTCCTGTAGGATCTACCAAAACAAGTTTTTTAAGGCACTTGGTAAAAGAGAGTGCCCACGATAATTAGTTCATGATGTACTGGGTTAGTTGGAGCTGCTTGGGGTTTCTCTTGCTTATATTCTCTTCTCTTTCCTTCTCAGAGAGGCTGGGACAGCTACATGGTCTATTTGTTTGATAAAAGCAAAACTGTCTACGATGGCCCCTTTGCTTCTCGGAGTCTGTCTGACTGTGTCAACTACATTGGTGAGTGTGCTGGAGAAGTGCTGTTCTCATGCAAAATGAAATGAAATCTGCTTTATAAAACCCTTTATGTTGTCTTGAAGGGCTCTGTCTGATTCAAAGAGAATAATTTAAGAACTTGAAACAGCCTAATACTTTGTCCTGATGTCAGAGCCCTGGCATCAACAGTTTGTGCTTTTAGGAAGCTGCTTCCCTGCTTGCTGCTTCCCCTACTTGTCTCCTGAGATGACAGCAGTCATTGCATGACCTCGTAGACCTTTCTGAGGGTTTATTTATCATAAATCTGTATCTGTATGAATGACCCTCTGTAGGTCTGTGAAAGAAAAGTAGTGTTGGGGACAGGAGACATCTGCTGGGATACTGCATGTAAGGAAATTGCCTTATGACATTCAGTAACTTAATTTTCTTTGGCCTGTCTCCACTGGTTTTCCTCATCTTCTAGCGTCACTCAGTTTTTTCTGTGTTCTGGGCTGTTTTATTCTGGTGAATCTTATTGCCTGGCACCATTCTGCTGAATCCCGTGGAGCAAAGGCTTTTTACACCATGTTTATTGATACTCCAGTGTACTGACAGTTCCCGTCTCTGTCCGGGAATGCAGCTGCATCTTTTCCCCTTAAATATCTACATCAGGAAATCTGAGAGGAAACCTATAAAAGGTTTGAATACATTTTCAGATGAAACAGATCAAGACAATGACCAGTATCAATGGATTAAATGGAGCAACTACATTTGCTGCCTTGGGCTTTAAGAGTGTTTTGGCCAAAACCCCCCATGGGGTTTTACTTGCTCAGTCACAGGTTGTCACATACCTGGGGAGCTGTGACATGAAAAGCTCATATATGCTTCAGCAGCATCACCTGGAAATTGAGCAGAACTTGGCTTCAACTAGGCACCTGAAGCAGGAATTAGGAATGTTGTCCTTTTCCAGAGTTGTCACTGCACTGTGTTTCTCCCGTGTTCAGTCCAGGACAGCAAAATCCAGCTGCCGATCCCTCAGCTGCGCAAGGTGTGGGCAGAAGCAGTTCACTACGTCATTGGGCTGAAGGAGGATTACAGCAGGCTCTTCCAGGGACAGAGAGCTGCCATGTGAGTTGTCATGCATTCAGAGGAATCACTGCTATGCCAGCATAGGCTCTGTTTGCCTGGAATCGTGCATCTCAGGGAATATTGGTTCCCCAAAGTTCTACAGGCCTCTGCTGTTCTGTGCCTTTACATTATAAAACGTATTTGGGCTGGGAGCTTATTCCACTCCAGGAATTGTGCTGGGTAATGCCTGACATTGTTAATAACCAAAAACCACTTGAATATACTCAGAGTCTCCCAGCATGGCTGAGGTTGATGGAGACCTCTGGAAGCCCTCCAGCTCAATCCATGCTCAAAAAGGACCACATCCAGACAGCTCTCAAATATCTCCAAGGGTGGAGACTCCACAACCTCTCTGGGCAGCTTGTGCCAGTGCTCAGTCACCCTTAGAGTAACAGAATTTCCTCTTTTTTAAGTCCAGATGGGGTTTTCCAGCTCATGCGTGCTGTTCTTGTTCCATCTGTTAGGCTCAGCCTCCTTAGGTATAATGCTAACCTGATCAAAATGAAGAACAACATGGTGTCAGCATCCCAGCAGCTGAAAGCAAAGCTGGAATTCTTCCACCAGAGCATTCGCCTCGACCTGGAGAGATACAGTGACCAGATGGCTTATGGCATATGTAGGTATTGGGAACTACTTGTCTGGGTATCTCCTGTGATGCTGTAAAGGAGCTCAGCGTCTTTATGGGTGTATTTTAGCTAGGGGAGGTGCAGGAGAATAGTTTGGCAGGAGCAAAGGCAGGAGGATAAAAACCAGAATGTTTTTGGAGACCTTCAGTGACAGTGAGACAGGTGGTCAGCTGTTCTCCACTGAGAACAGAAAACAGGAGGATTAATAGTACTGGTGATGTAAATATTTGCTATCTATTCATTCAGAGTCTGATTCATTTGGAGTTCTGACTGGGCACCAAGTGGAAGGCAGAGCTGCTGCACTTGCTGACAGTGCCAGCAAGCTGCTGTGCTTGTTGTCAGGAGAAATTATTTGTCAGGATGAGAGATGGGCTGAAAAAGCACCAGCTACAGTTTCATGTCCCAGAAAGAAATAGTGTTCAGGAGAGAATAGCAAAATTTACATATAGTTTGAATATATATGGCTAAAAAAACGAAACCTGCAAAAATGATGACTGGGCTGAAGGATGATGATGGAAAACGGAAAGACACTGTGAACTGGGTTTAGACAGTCTGTGTTCAATCAAAAGTGGCAGTTCTTGAGGTTAATGGTGGAGTTTGAAGACTCAGAGTTGTTTTAGGCCAGTGATTGCAAGCAGTGAAATCCTACCAAAGGGTTTGTGTGTGAGTTAAGGTTGCAGCTTTGTTGTCTCTGTGATCCCTGGGTCATGACTTCTGCTGGGAGATTCGGCATCATGTTCTTTGTGTTCAAATTACACCAGTATAGGTAAAGTTCAGGTCTTGTTTTATTTTTGTGTCTTAATGTATTTTTATAAATTAACGACTCTTTTTTTCTTAAGCTTCAGAGAAGATGCTCAAAGCCTGGAAGGAAATGGAAGAGAAAGCCTCTCAGTGTGCACAGGTAGGGGATGTTAAGCTGAAGAACCTCTGTGTGAGGGAGATTTTGACAGGGATTTAATGTGTCATATGTGCCACTGCTGTGTCCCTTAAGTGTTTCATATCCTGCATGCTGTGAGAACAGGAATATCATTGCAGGTGCATTAGAAAAGGCACAGTCTCCTGTCATCAAGTTGTTTGAATGGATTTGGACAAAAACAACAAAAGCCACCAGACTCAGTTCTCTAAAAAGCAAAGTGGAATGCAGAGACATGTTACTTGTTGCCCAAAAGAAATGGTGTTGCTATGGGTTAAGAGTCTTCCTGGCTGGATTTGCTGCACACAGAAATTCCCATTGCTGAAGCTGAAACCCAATCACTTGCTATGCAGCAATTTCAAAATTGCAGGATTTCACTGAGGAGTACAGACATAAATCACTGGCATGCTGCAAGTAAATATGCAAATCAGTTTTAAATAAGAGTAATCTCTTCTTTGTTATCAGAGGAATGGATAAAAAGGTGGTTGCTTCTAGCAGAATAATTTAAGGCTGTCTCTGGCTTTTTCCAGACAACCAGGAACCTCGCCCACTATTTACTTGGCAGACCACTAGAATTATGTTCTGTTATTCCACCTGCCCTGCCCCTTCATCAGGAACGGAAAATGTTTCACTCTATAAACAGGGATATGTCACTCTGTCTAGGAGGCAATCCAGAGACATGGAGAGGTGATTTATGAAAAAACTGATTTTTCTCAGCCAGTGTTGGTGGTCAGAGGTTTGGTTGTAGGTGATACCATGCACTGAGAACAAAAACCTCAATTATTGTTGCAGTGTTGTGTCAGAGAGCTTTTTTGTCTCCTGAACTCTCCAGGCAGTCAGCCATCACCCAAATGAGTGTTCTGGGGATCTTTATCTCCTTGATTCTGTCCTTCAGTCTGATCTGTGCCTACATTTCACCTCAGGCTGAAGATATTGGCTACCTGGATGAGCAGATCATGGCTCTGCACACCGAAATCGTGGAGCTGCAGAAGAGTCCATATGCAAGGCGCCAGGGAGAGGTGATGGAGAGCTTGTAAGTCCTGGGCTTCTCATTTTTACTGCATATAATTGGATTTTGTGTATTTCACTGTCTGAGGGGCTTTTTTCCCCCTGTTGCTGGCTCCCTTGGCGATTTTGAAACACAAACTGCAAGTACAGAGTAGTGTATGGTTGATTTGAGATCATTTTGCATGTGAAAGGAAAGATCCCACCACTTGTGGGACACTTCCCTGTCACTGAACTATGGAACCTCATCTTACAAGAGCCCAGGACTAAGATAAATCTTGGTCTCAGCTGGGGATTTCCTTTTGTGTTGGAGAGGAGTGACTTTCTTACTGTTGAGTGACAAAACTATGTGATCATGGTAAAACCCTGTTAAATACCTTCAGTATTTTCTAATCAAGGATAAATATCTAATGGGTACTTGAGTATTTGGAAAGTTGATTTTTTTTTAAAAGTATTAAAATATGAAAGAGCTAAATGGTATTTCTGATCTTGAGAAGACAGGAAGTTACTGGGCTGCTGCTGAGAGCACAAGTGGCAATTCTAAAAGGGAGGGATTGAACAGCCATTAAATCTGTTAATAAGAGCTCTTCAGAACAACTCTGACTGTTCAGGGAGGAAATGTGCCTGCTCCTGGCATGTTCTCCCCCCTCCCTCTTTGCTAAGTTGCTTTTCATCCTGTGTAGTTGCAGCAGAACTGGTGCACAGGGGAGGAAGTGGTGCAAAGGAGAAGCCACCTCCTGCAGCAGAACCTCAAACTAATCAGGATCATGCCTCCTTAAACATTACTTTAAGCATTTCCACCACTGCAGACCAGGGTCAGAGCTGGGAAACTGCTGCTTTTTTCTGACAGACTGGGATTTAGAACAGGGAGGATTTTGTTAAATCTTGAAGTTTTCAGTTTGGCTGCTCTTGAAGTACTTGAAAGAAGTAATGTTTATTTAATGGGAAGAAGAGAAGCACAGTCATCTTGCTTGTGATGCAGCTGTCTCTTTCCATTTACAGAATATCACTAAATCAGGCAAAAAATGCAGAACAGAAACAAGAATTTCTCAGGCAGTTGTGCAGTCAGTTTCAAAAATAAAATCCGATAATTAAGGATACAGGGGAAAGAAAACACAGCTGAGCCATGTGAAAGTTTGAAACTGAAAATAAGCTCCACTTGGTGTGGTTTTCTGAGAAGAAATTGCATAATTGGAGAAAAGGAGAGACAGCTTTTGGGAAAGTGTTGGATTCCATCACAGAAAGAGCATCCCTGTGTTCCAAAGGCCATGCTTGTGTACCAGCTGTAGGAGAAGGTCCAGTGTCTGAGTTCAGAAAGGCATCCCTTCATTGCAGTGCTTTTTTTTCTTGAGTCACCTGGCTACTGACACCTGCCTGAATCATATTCTTCTTTTTAAAGGGAACAGAGAGCCATAGACCTATACAAGCAATTAAAAACACGACCTCCAGGTATGGAAGAAGATGATTTAAAGACTGTTTCACACTTTTACCTCATGATTAATTATTCTGAACTGCAACCCAGAAAATACTGTTAGGATTTACTAACGTGGTGGTTGCTGGCCCTTCCAGATCATGCCTACAGTGACAGCACAGACATGGTGAAGATCATTGTGCAGACAGTACAGAGCCAGGACCGAGTCCTCAAGGAGCTCTTCGGCCACCTCAGGTACTTTATGCAGACAAAAAGCCCAAACAAATCCAACTTGCAGCATTTGGAGCTTTGTAGTAGGAAAGGATAGGGAAAACCATGGAGGTCAGAGCCCAAAAAGCTCCACCCACATTTCTCATAGCATTAATTCTGCTCCTCTGTGTCTGTGTTGAGTTTCCACTTAATTTTTAAAAACATGACTGTTAGCATCCAGGAGTTCACTTTAAAATGAGACAAATTCTGCCAGTTGGAAGTTGGAATTCAGATCTTCCAAGAAAAAAAGTAGTAGTGTTACAGAGCTGGGAAGATACACAGTGATTTGTACATTCGTTTTTTGTGTATCTTGAATCCCAAGGTGGGGCTTTTGGTCTTGCCAGAATGTGCTGGGAAGTGACTTTGTGTTTGGTTTTTATTCTAGCAAGCTCTTGGGCTGCAAGCAGAAGATCATTGACCTGCTCCCTGAGATTGAAGTGGCTCTAAATAACATCAAGGAAGCTGACAACTCAGTGATGCAGATGCAGGGAAAAAGACAAAGGGAGATATGGCATTTGCTGAAAATTGCTTGTGTGAGTAGCTGTTGGGCTATTTGTTTGCACTTCCTTCCAGTGCACAGGAAGCCAGGAGACATCAAAGTCAACTCAGCAAAAAGGGGTAACTTGCCACACCATGGTTGGTGGTTTTTTTCCCTGCAGAGAAGGGCAGTCTGAGATGGTAAAAGCAGAAGCTAAGTAGGTGCTTTCCTGGCTAGTTTAAAGTGTTTTAAAGAGTACTCTGCTTTTTTTGCCTGAATTACGGTGCCTGAAGCCATCTCCTGATTCCCACATCTGTATCTGTGTTACCAACAGTGCTCATGTGTAATCCCAAATCTTGCCTAGGTAACATTTAAGCCTAAATTCTTCTGAATTTCTTTCTTCCAGACTCAGAGCTCCTCTCGATCACTGGTCAGCTCTGGAAGCCTGGAAGGAACAGCCTCAACTCCAGCAGCCACGTGGCCCCCCCAGAGCTCCTCAGGGAACGCAGCTCCTCACCCTCTGTCCTCGCTGGCAGCTCCTGAAGATGGGTATGAGCTGCTGGGGGAGGAGCCACTCCAGGGAGCTCGGCGTAGCTGGTTCAGTATCTCAGGGCCTTTATCCTTCCCACACAAGTTTCGGGAGTTCATGTGTCACTAATGCTCTAAAAAATCAGGGATTTCGTTGAATTCTCTATTTCTGAGCCAGTTCCACATGCTACATGCACTGCTATAGGACTGTGCCACCTATCATTGCACAAACTACAAATCACTTTTTTGGGTTGTTTAGTTTTGGTTTTGTTTTGATTCTCTTCCCCCCATGCAGCACCTTTTGATGGGGTTGTTACTTTTGGTGCTTGAAATCCATCACCTCAGGGCTTTTTTCTTCCTGCAGGGAAAATTTTGCTGATGTGATCAGGGAGAATGTGAATTACCTTGAGCTTTTCAGCAGCATTCTGCAGGAGGTGAGGCAGGAGCAGAACAGCATGATGGTAAGTGCTGGTGCATCTGCCAGGACCTGGCTTTTGAGGGACACCCAAGGGTGTCCTGGGGACATGAGAATTCCTTGAACAGGTTGCTCCAAGCCCCATGAAGCCTGGCCTTGGACACTTCCAGGGATTCAGGGACAGCCACGGCTTCTCTGGGCAGCCTGTGCCAGTGTGCATGTTTCTTCCCAAAATCCCATCTAGTGTTGCCCTGTGGCAGTGTGAAGCCATTCCCACTTGTCCTGGCACTCCAGGCCCATGGGAATAGTCTCTTTCAATTTTTCCTGTAGCCTCTTCAGACACTGGAAGGCCACAGTTAGGTCACTCTGAGGCTTCTCTTCTCCAGGCTGAACAATCCAAATTCTCTCAGCCTTTCCTCAGAGGAGAGCGGAGGCACTTACCCTTTGCCACCAGTTTGGAAAATCCCATGATTTCCCAAGCTAGAATGGACTCAGAGGGCTCAGTGAGTCTGGCTGCTGTGCTGTGCTGCATTGTGTTAGCTCCTGGGAGCATCCTTTCTAAGGGCAATTACTGATTTTTCATCAAACAAGACACACATCCATTAGCCAGACCCTGTGCTCAGTTGTTTTTTTTTCTACTTTTTGCAGAGTTTCGACTGGAGCTGGCTGAAGTAGCCCCAGGAGCCAAGGTGCTGCATCACCCAAGTGCCTTCTGTGTGCTGAGCAGGGGCTCGGCCGCTTTCCCTATGGGACACAGCGGTGTTCTGTTGACACCACCGGCTGTCCCCCCAGGGAGTGGCCTGGGCCTGGCCCTGGCCCGTGGAATCTCCTCAGGGCAGGGGGCCGCGGGCAGGGGGCCGCAGGCAGGGCCCGCCGCTGCCGTGTGTCCCATGAATGTATAGCGCGTGTATATATAATAAACTCTGTGCTGAGACACACACCCATACATACACTGAGGCCTGCTCGCTCCCGCGCCGCCATCGCCATCACGCCGTTGCCTGGCGACGGGGGGACTCTCCGGTGCGCGGTGGTGACGTCATCACCTCGCGCCGACGTGGCGCGCCCATGGTGCCGCGCTCCGGCGGCGCGTGCGCGGCGGGGGCGGGAGCGCGGCCTCGGCAGCACGTGGGGAACGGGACAGGTACGGGACAGGGACAGGGATAGGGATAAAGATAAAGGATAGGGATAGCTATGGGACAGGGCACAGGTGCCGGATAGGGATTAGGACAGGTACGGGATAGGACGGGGTAGGGATAGGGGCACGTACAGGGTAGGGACATGTACGAGATAGGGATTGGGATAGGGAGGGCACGGGAATAGGACTAGGAACGGGCGCGGGCCGGGGCCGGGCGGTGACGGGGGCAAGTCCCTACGGGGCCGGGGCCGGGGCGGGCGCTCCCTCCGGCGCAGCCCCCAGTGCGGGGCGGGCGGTCCCGCCCTCCGCGGCCGGGCCCTGCCCTGTCCCGGCCGTGTCCCCATCCCGGCCCGTCCCGTTTGTCGCGGGTGTCTCCCTGCTCTCGGGGGCGGTGCCGGGGCGGTCCCGCCCGGCGCTGACGGTGTTGCTGTGGCAGGGCAGGGCCCGCGGAGCCCCCGGCGCCGGGAGGGGATGCGAGCATGGCCATGGCCCAGGCGGGGGCCGCGGCCGCGGCTGCCACGGGGCTTCTCGTCTTCCTGCTGTACTCCGCCATCCACAGGGTTGAGGAGGGACACCTGGCCGTGTACTACAGGTATGGTGCCCCCGGGAGCCCTCGCGGAGCTGGGATTCATTGTGCTATTGTGCTATCCTGCGCTTCCCTCCCGTTTTTTCCACCTGGGTCGGTGGGCCTTGTTTTTTCTGCTCCCTTCCACCCGTGCTGGTGAGTCCCAGACACCCTGGCCCCATGCAGAGCCCTTGTGTGTTTGGGTCTCTGAATCCTCAGCTGCTTTTCATGCCTCTCCTTCCTCCCTGCCCTTTTCACAAACTAGATTTCAGAGCTTAGACTACCGAAGCTTTGAGTCTGTCCTGCCTTCTGACATCTGTTGATCTCTCTCTGTGCCAGCAAGAGCCGTCACCTTTATCCCAAACTGTTACCCAGCCAGAGCTCCCGCTGTGTCGGTGCTTTGGAATGTTTTCTTTGCCCTTCCCACTCAGCACCGTGGGCTGTTTCCCTTTCACCACAAGCATGTTGAGCAGGAGAGCCTGGGGGATTTTTCTTTGTGCTTTGGGCGAGGGGCTGTGCCGAAATCCAAACTGGCAGCATCACATCCACGGCTGGATTTTTCCATGGTTACCAGTGAACTATTTAGAGGAGAAAGCTGTGTTCCTGCAGCTCTGTGCAGTGTTGCAATGCTGGGAGGGTTTAGCAATAGCTGCCTGCTCCAAGAGTTAATGGCTCACAGGCCTCACGCAAAGTTGCAGCAGGCAAAGGTCAGGTGCACTCAGCCCTTTTGTTGGGGAATTGCTAGCAAATTTAGGGCACTGATGCAATTCCCTGCGAGCCCTGGCAGTTTGAGCTGTCCCTGCTTGCCCTCAAAGCCAGTCCTTGCTGTTTCCTACCTTCCTGAGCCTTCCCTGTTTTGCTCCCTCTCTGCAGGGGCGGCGCGTTGCTGACCAGCCCGAGCGGCCCTGGCTACCACATCATGCTCCCGTTCATCACCACCTTCAAATCCGTGCAGGTCAGTGCCCTCTCCCTCCCCTGGGCAGCCAGGATTTGTCCTCTTGGAAAGCTCTCCACACCACTGGGACTGGCAGTGTCCCACTCAGGGTTTACAGTCCATGTTTGTGGCTGTCACTGTTTCCCAGGAGCGTGCCTGGAGCAGGGGAGCAGGCACAGCTGCCTGTGCATCCCCCAAAAGGCAGGTGAGGAGAAGCTTTGCCTTCTGCCCACACCTGCAGGCATCACAAGGGAGGCAGAGGACACACTTTTGGTTCTGTGTTCCCGCTGTGGGAGTCTGGGCACAGCAGGGCTTTCCCAGGGAAGGGAGTGGTTTGTGAGCACTGTCTGTGTTTGTGTTGCAGACCACGCTGCAGACTGATGAAGTGAAGAATGTGCCTTGTGGGACAAGGTATGGCTTCCATTTGTATTTCTTCTAGATGCACTCTGCGGGGTCCTTTGCAGTGCTGGGACACAGGGACTGACTGGGAAGTAAAGGCACCTACCATAAAATTAATCCCAAATGTACACACATCTGCCCCACTATAACAGAACAGGAGGCACAGGAGGGAACACTAACTCTTGCTAGAGTTGCTGTTCAGAGGATGTTTACATTTATTGTGATGTTATCTTGAATTTTTCTCCCCACGGTCACTCTGACTCCCTGTTGTTTGTGCTTTGCTCTGCCCTCAGACTGGTTATTTCCACTCTGAGTCTTGTGGTTGATACAAGTGCTGACCCCAGTAGTGGGCAGAAGTAAACAGGAAATGGGAATCGTCCTGATGGGAGGCAGTTAATTTCCAAATGAAATTTCTGCCGCAAAATTGGGCTGATTCTTCTATCAGCACAGAGCTGCTTGAGTTGTAACAAGCAGGAGGAGAGGGCTGGTTGAGTTGGGCTACAGATCCTGTTGTGTTGGTTCATCTACAGTTTAAAGTGATGACTCTTCAGGGTAAAAAAAACCTGGTGACTCTCCTTGTCTTTTACATTCAGGGTCCTCAACAAAATTTCTGTTTAAAAAAATAAATCAGTGGTGACTGGAGTGGTGACACACAGTGTCCACGTTGAAATTAAAAGGCGAATGTTAGTGGCAACGTTAATAAAACAGAGTTAATTTTGATCAGGTTTAACCCATATTAACTGTCTTGGAGTTGTTCAGCATCATACATTGCTTGGGCTTAAATATTACCGTAAAGGTTTAATGGTTTTAATTTTAGATGTCAAAGGTTTTTCAGGAGTATCTGTAAATAATGTTAGTGTTCAGCACTGCAACTTTCACAGAATGACAAAATGGTTTGGGTTGGAAGGGACCTTAAAGTCCATCCAGTGCCACCCCATGCCATGGGCAGGGACACCTTCCACTATTCCAGGTTGCTGCAAGCCCCATCCATCCTGGCCTTGGAGATCCAGGGGCAGCCACAGCTTCCCTGGGCACCCTGTGCCAGGGCCTCCCCGCCCTCACAGCCAAAAATTTCTTCCATGTATGTCACCTAAATTTCCCCTCTGTCAGTTTGAACTCATCCCCCCTTGTCCTGTCATTCAGGGCCTTGTCCAGAGTCCTTTTGTGGTGAGGTAAACAGTCTCTAGGCCAAGCCAAAGGTCAGAGTTTGAGGCCAAAGCCAGCCTCAACCATTCTGTGCTTCAGGAGCTCAAAATTAAGTTCCTGTTGAATTTCAGCATTGTGGGGTTCAGTTGGGCAATGCAGGTAGTTGGGAAGGTACAGGCAGTAAAAATGGGCTTTAAACCACCAGGCAGCTAGTGAAAGCAGTTCTCAGTTAATAATTGAATACACTCCTGACCAAAGGTCCCAGTAGCCCTGTTCACTTTTCAGGTGTTACTGCAGGAGCCTTTCAGTTCACTGCATTTGGAATCCAAAGTCTGCAGCTGCTCGATGCCAAAGCTTTGCATCCACATTTCCATAGGAAAACACGAGCTTATAAATAACAAATGGAACACACCTGGAGTGTCACTGTCCCAGTTCAAAGTCGGCTACCAGAATAGATCCTAAACACTTTAAGGTTTTGTATTTACTGATTAAACCATTAGATTTTAAAGGCTGGGTTTCTCTTCCACCACCCTTACATTCCTGTTCCCTGTGTCCTTATCTATATCAGGAAGCTTCTGAGTGTCTGTGTGGGTGTTCTTCCCCAATTTTTGCCTTACCTGTCCTGTTTGTACCTGGCAGCATTGAGTGAATACATTAAATAGAGACTTTAAATCCCGAGTTAGATCCTGAATTGTCTGAGGCTTTCCAGGGGCCTCCTGCTACCTGTGTCCATCCCCTGTGGCATTCCCTGGATGCTGTCTCCTTGTCCAGTCAGGTCAGGCAGCACTGCTGACTAATTATGCTTAAACTTCTGCCAGGTGCACAAAGTCTGTGTGTTGATCCTCCTTTTATAGATTTCTCCTTTCAACATGGATTTCTCCTTGTTCCTCTCTCCCTGTAAACTTTGGGATCTGAGTGGCACCTGTTTGCTCAAAGCCATTGCATGTCCAGCAGGACTGATAAAATTTACTTATTCCCTACCATGCCACATGAACACTTATGAATTATTCATAATAATGGAATAACAGTGGATAATATCCCACTTATTGTCCCAGACTGGCTGAGATCCTCAGCAGGGTTGTTGTGGAAGGTGGTGGTAGAGTCAGATAGTCCTCACTGGTCTGAGGACCATTTCAGACCCTTTCCTGCCAGGGAGGTGACATGGGGCTGTGGATGAGTCCTGATAGGATCCAGGGTGTTGCAGACACTCTCTTTTTATTTCTAACATCCCTTTAAAATTGAAATGTCAGATTTGCAGCAGATAAGGTCCATCTATCAACCAGCTCATAGTTGTCATGAAGCAGATTTGGAGCAAGTGCTCTGAATGTTTTATTCTGTTTTAATTATTTATTTATGTTGTTAATAAAGTTTTTCTTTACACCCTTTAAGTTTTTAGACCTACCTTGCTTTTGCTCCTAATCCTGTCTCACTGCAGAAAATAAGTATATTGAAATTAGCAAATCTAAACTACTACACATGGGCTGGGCTTGGGAGGCCTTTTCCAAAAGAGGACAGACACAGGCAAGTTCAGGTTGTTTTTCTGCAGACTTGGCTTTGAGCTGCCAGAGATCAAGATCTGCAAAATAAAAAATGGAGTTTGTAGTGGGGGATATGTTTGAGTTAAAACATCACAGAGACTGAGTTTGGAAATGTGGGAGTTCCACTGCCAGGAGTGAGCTGTCTCTAAACAGTTCCTGCTGAAACTTCTGGTCTGTGATATGCCTTTGTCCCAAGGACATTGTCACGAGAGTATTCTGCTTTAAAATTAGGCTCTCAAGAGACTTAGAGCTGTTGGAAGTTAAGGGTTTTTTTTTCTTCACTGTAGAGTTTGTGCTTTTCTCTGGTGTTACAGGTACCCAGGGGTGGGCATGAATTTCTGAAACCCACACCAGTAAGAGCAGAGGCTGGGGACAAGCCTGACCTCTGATTCCCCCTTTTCCCTGCCTGTCTGGCAGCACATTCTCCCTCGGGGAGAGGATTGCCTGCAGGCTCCCTCTGCTGAGGTGCTTGTGGTGCTCCTGGAGAGCCATGTGCACCGTGACGCTGGAGCTGGGAATGTGGATTGAAGTCTGCTAGGTGCTTTGTTCCTTCCTTTCTACTGGGCTTGCCAAGCTCCTGCTGGAGTCAGTGATTGTGTGAATTAAACTAAGGGGTTTTTCTATTTAACGTGTGCTGCTGCCTAGAAGAGCTGAAGTGTGTCTGCATTTTGTGGCAGGTGTCACCTGCTGTCTTTCTGCCTTCCCCTCTACTTTCCTGATAGCTGCAGCTACATTCCTCTTCAGAAACATTTTCCTTTGGCTGGTTGAGTAGGAAATCACAAAGGGAAGGGAAAGTGCTTTGCAGGCTTGCTGAGCATGCTTGTGATTTATGCAGAGAGAGGGACTGGGATTCGCTGCCATCTCATTGCAAAATGCTCAAAATATAGTAAAAGAGGGATAAAGATACCTTTGCTTTAAATATGTTAACTGCTAACAATTGCAGTGGTAACTGAGGAACTCTCTTTTCCCTTGCAGTGGTGGTGTTATGATCTACATTGACCGAATAGAAGTTGTGAATAAGCTGGCCCCATATGCAGGTATTTCCCATCCTGGTTCAACAGGCAGAGCTGTGACTAGCTTCACTCATCCTGTGGCAGCTCTCTGTCTTGGTTTGCAGGACTTCCCTTTTCCATGCCAGGAAAACTTCCCCCTCTGTTTCCATTTCTTGTTACTCTTATGGCTCCCAGTCTTTTAGCATTGATCCCAGGTGCTTCCAGCTCAACTCCTGAGAAGATTGCTGAGACAAAACCCATGTAGGAGCCTCTTACTTTCTTATTTCACCAAGCCAAAGACACAGCTTGTTTTGTTCAGCAGCACAGCTTAATGCAAAACTCCAGCATTGCTGAGGCACTGGAGGGTGGATTCCTGTTGTAATTCATAGAGTCATGGAGGGGTTTGGGCTGGAAGGAACCTTCAAGGTAATTATTTTCCACCCCCTGCCATGGACAGGGACACCTTCCACCATCCTAGGCTGCTCCAAACCCCATCCAACCTGATCTTGGGCACTTCCAGGGATCCAGGGGCAGCCACAGCTTCTCTGGACACCCTGTGCTAGGGCCTCTCCATCCTCACAACCGAGAATTTCTTCCATGCATCTCGCCTAATTTTCCCCTCTGTCAGTTTGAACCCATTCCCCTTGTCCTGGCACTCCAGTTCCTGATGCAGGGTCCCTCTCCAGCTTCCCTGTAGCCCCTTCAGACCCTGGAAGGAGCTGTGAGGTCTCCACACAACCTTCCCTTCTCTGGGTTGAACAGCCCCAGCTCTCCCAGCCTGGCTCCAGAGAGGAGGTGCTCCAGTCCCCTCAGCAACTTCATGACCTCCTCTGGACCTGCTCCAACAGTTCCATGCCCTTCTAATATAGGGGGGAGCGGGCCAGAACTGTGCACAGGGCTCCAGGTGGGGTCTCAGCAGGAGCAGAGGGAGAGAATCCACTCCCTTGACCTGCTGGCCGTGCTCCTTTTGATGCAGGATCTGGTTGGCTTAAACAGTGGGAATGATCCCTGTTTTCACTTCACATCAGTGCCTGTTCCTATGCACGGAGGTCCTGGTGAGACTTTGCTGTTTCATTTGTTTATGTAGATGTTAAAACAGGAACAGACAGTACATCTTGCCGTGACTGCTCCTTGAAGTTGTGTAATCCCAGCAGCACCTGACAGCTGGGCAGGGCAGCTGTGGCTTTGACCACCCAGGTCCTGAAAACCCCTGTCCCAGTGCTGCACTCCTTCCCTGACATCCTGACATGTGGCAGTGGTGACCTGTGGTGATTCTCTCCCTTCCCCAGTGTACGACATCGTGAGGAATTACACGGCAGACTACGACAAGACCTTGATCTTCAACAAAATCCACCATGAGCTGAATCAGTTCTGCAGTGCCCATACCCTGCAGGAGGTGTACATCGAGCTCTTTGGTAAGTGGATGGCAGCTGGGTGATCCCTGCTGGGATTCCACTGGGATCTTCCTGGAATACCTTAGAGCCAGCCCCTTGCACCACACTGCCCCTGTGCTGGAGTTGCAGTGTAGAATCCAGCTCCTTTTACATCCACAGCCACTTCCCCTGTAACTTTAGTGACTCAGGTGTCTTTGTCTTTCCCCATCTGCATGTGGGAATTTGATTTCAGTCTTCTCCCACCTATTCTGGATGCACAAAGAAGCCACTCTGCTCTTGTGTGTGCAGTGATGCCTGTGGCCTTCACTGTGACAGTGGATTTGTCTTGTTCTGCTTCTGCTTTTAATCCCCTGCTCTGTTGCTGAATTCACTTTTGTACTTTCACAGCTTCCTTCTGGCTGTCTCTAACAAAGGAGAGCTGGAAGGTTTTCCACAGGGAAGTAGCAGTGCTTCAGGAATTAGTACGGGTCATATTCTCTTTGGTGGACCTGTGCCCCAAAGACAGAACAGGTTCTGTTCCTTCTTGAGTGGCTGAGCAGGGGGAAAAATGGCCTATGGAAGGTAAAAGGTTGTCAGGATTCTAATATTGATGTATTCCCAAGTCTGAGTGCTGAGAAGGGAGAGGCTTCTACCACGGGCTTTGAGCATTCTTTCTTGCTGAGATGCTGAAAGCCATTTGCACTTAGTGCAGATTACACAAATTCATCAACAGCTGAAATTTTCCAGTCACTAGCACATGACACTCCTTTTGGGAACATTTTTCGGGGGGCATAGGAAGGGAAACAATGTACTGAATGGTCTCAGGACCTATCTTTATCTTACACTGTAGAGTTACCTGCTCTTCAAGGCCAGCTCACTCTTTGCCACACAAGCTGTGGGGGAAAATATGGTAAACCAGCTGGTCTCTCTTTTGTCCTCCAAACACAGATCAGATAGATGAGAACTTGAAGTTGGCCCTGCAGAAAGACCTCAATGTCATGGCACCAGGTCTCACTATCCAGGTGGGTTGTGGCATTTCAATAATGGGAGATTTAAAAAGGTGGAGAAATGCTTTTTGCCAAAGCCTGCAGTGACAGGACAAGGGACAACAGTTTTAAACTGAAAGATGAATGTTTTGTGCTAAGGGTGGTGAGGCCCTGGCACAGGTTGCCCAGAGAAGCTGTGGCTGCCCCTGGATCCCTGGAAGTGTCCAAAGCCAGGTTGGACAGGGCTTGGAGCCTCTGCCCCTGGTGGGAGTGTGGGTTGGAATGGATGGCAGGAAATGTAGGACACACCTGGGAGAGTGGCCAAGCTCAGCTGTCTTACACAAGAGGATTAGGCACCACTGTCTACAGCACTGCAGCTGATTTTGCGAAGAGATGTCTTGGTTATTCAGATTGTATAAAAAGGTTTCATTCAAAATGTGCTCCCTTTTTCTTCTTTCGCAGGCTGTGCGTGTTACAAAACCGAAAATTCCAGAGGCCATCCGAAGAAACTTTGAGCTAATGTGAGTAGCTGGACATAAAATGGCATCGATTAGTTTTGAGGGTCCTGCAAAGGCACAATGTTATTGGAAAGCTCTTCCCTGGTGCTCAGGGAGTGAGAGGTGAGCTCTAAGCAGTGTGTGCTTGGCCAGGTGCACTTGGGCCTTCTGTTTTCCATTTCCATACTTAAATCAGGCCTCAGGGGTCTTGATGTCTTGCCCATAAGCTCCCCTCCAGGATCTCTGGCATGCCTTTGGGCTGAAGGAGATGGTGTTGGATCTCGCTTCACCATTGGTTGAGCAAGCCCAGCTCCCAGCCCACATTGCCCTGCTCCTCGTCCTGAGCACCTCAGACTGGACTTGCATCCAGATGTGGCCTCATCAGTGCCAGATGGAGAGGGAGATGATCCCTTCCTTTGGCCTGTGCTCATGCTCATACAGCTGCAGACAGAGCCAGTCCCCACAGCTGTGAGCAGGGACTTGGCAGCTGGCTGGCCCCTTGTCCCTGTGGCCTCTCCTGGGATGCAGAGCTGCTCCTCATTCACTTTCCCCAGGATAACACTTCTCCTCTTGCAGGGAGGCTGAGAAGACCAAGCTGCTGATTGCAGCCCAGAGGCAGAAGGTGGTGGAGAAGGAGGCAGAGACAGACCGGAAGAAAGCGCTCATTGGTAATGTCACCAGCACAGGCTGAGCCTCCATTCCTGCCGTCCCTGCTAAGCTGGGGCAGGATGTTGTCTTCATCACTGACAGCTCCCTGAGGGAGGTGCAGCCAGGCTGCACAAGCAGTTGTTTTGAACATCTGAGTGAAAATCCCACAGCAGCAAAGCAGGGAGCACCTCTGTCCTGCAGCAGGGATGAGGAAATCACTCTGCTGGAAAAACTGCTTGGGCTTCGAGCTCCATGTCCCTGTGCCAGAGGGATCACACTTTTAAACGGGATGTCGGCTCTGCAGACATCAGCACTGTCTTTTCTACCTGTGACTCTGCTGCTTGGAGTACTGAGTGGGAAGGGAGGGAGCAGGGAACCAGCTCCTAGTGTGGCAGACTACAGCCAGGTGCTGGGGTCAGGGTGCTGGTGCTCAAGCCTTGAGAAGCAAATGTCCTAACTGAGCCCGTTGTGATTGCAGAGGCAGAGAAGGCTGCACAGGTGGCCAGGATTCACTACCAACAGAAGATCATGGAGAAAGAAACAGAGAAGCGGATTTCTGAGATTGAAGGTAACCACACTGCTGGGGCTGGGTGGTGGCAAATGGAGGAACCTCAGACCTGCAGAAGTCATCGAGGGTGCTGCAGGGGTGCAAGGTTGTGCACTGGGATTGTTCCTGCCCTGTGCATGGAACTCTCCAGGAAGCTGCAGGGCAGGTACAGGGCCAGGCATGGGCACTCCTGGGTCAGCTGGTCCCCATGGGATGAGGGCTCAGTGTGATGGGGCCGTTCACTTCCTAATGCTTTCTTTCCTGTCCCTCTTCTGCTGCTGTGTTAGATGCTGCATTCCTGGCAAGGGAGAAGGCAAAAGCTGATGCAGAGTACTACACTGCTCGGAAGCTGGCTGACTCCAACAAGGTGAGCACTGG
The DNA here is from genome assembly GCA_013397075.1 of Rhabdornis inornatus. NCBI lineage: Eukaryota > Metazoa > Chordata > Aves > Passeriformes > Rhabdornithidae > Rhabdornis > Rhabdornis inornatus. Next base: position 57,904 of record VWZS01002820.1, read on the forward strand.
GAAGCTGGTCAGTCACTCTTTTCCCCTGCACAGGAGATCAGCTTCAGGGGGGCAGCACTGGCAAAACACTTGATCTAACAGCCCACACCCCAGGAGGCGGCTGCCTGACACAAAAGCTAACGCTGCAGGGCCCAGAAAGTTGTCTCTTAAAGTCTCTGGTTTCTGTTGTTTGTAGCTGAAGCTGACCCCTGAGTATCTGGAGCTGATGAAGTACCAGGCGATCGCTGCCAACAGCAAGCTGTACTTTGGTGACCGCATCCCCGGCGTGTTCCTGGATTCCTGTGCCTTCCAGCAGGCCAACCTGAGGACTGCCCATGAAACCAGCCTTCCTGCACAGGAATCCCCAGAGACCTCTGCAGAAAGCCCCCTCAGAGGGGAGGAGAGCACTGGCTGAGGGAGGCAGAAGGGAACCCGGTGTAGCTCAGCAGTGAGCCCGGCTGTGACCGGGGACGAGGCCCTGTGCTGGTGGGGCGGATGCAGCACATGCCTGGCTGGACATCTTGTGTATAGGTGGCATTTGGGTTGATTTTCTTCTAGCAACAGATTGCAAGGGCTCTGCCTCTTCCGTTTCTCCCCCTATTAAATTGGTGCTTCCAAAGGAGGGATAATCCTGTACTAACATACCTATACTGGAATATTATTAAACGACAGACAGCAGGAAAGCCTCCCGGGGTAGGTGCAGTAATTTAGCAGGCATTACTCTGCAGGAAGGAGATGTGGCTTTTGAGTTGCTGCACACTGGTCATTGTTTAGCATTCCTGGCTGAGGCTGGCTGAAGAGGAGGTTCCCCTCATCCTGCTGCTGAAGCTTCGCTTGGTGAAGGTTTCTGCTGACGCTGTCTTGCTCTCCTCAAGGACTCCAGTGGAGTGGACTCTCCTTGGCCAGTGTGTTCCTGCTCAGGGTGAGGAGTGGTTTGCTGTGGAATAGGTTATTGGAGTAGGATCTGCACAGCCATAATATTCCTGTAGACAGCAGCACTAGCTTGGACTTGGAGGAAGCAACTTCTGAAGGGATTCTGCAACCCCCCTCTCCAAGCAAGAGCCTTGCACTCGCTGTCTGGGACTGACTGTGCTGTTCCCACTGGGTGGCTGAATCTCATTGCCTCCTAAACCAGATTTCAGGAGCACCTTGGAGCAGCTGGTTGGGAACAGAGCCTGGCAAGTCTTCACTCAGATTCCAGCCTCCATGTAAGTCATTCACCAGGGAAAGGGAGCTGAGTTTTCACTGCTCTGCCATGCTGGCAAAGTGAAGGGGAAGAGAGGAGTGAAAGGACCCTGCTGTGCAGCAGATCAGATGTTTGACACTTCAGCTGCAAAGAGGTGAGGCATTGCTGCTCCTCCATGCAAAATCCACTGCTCTAGGAAGTGGGACCTGCTTTGTATGTCCTTGAACAGCCATGGCAAGGAGTGTGTCCGTAGTCCTCTCATCCCTGGCCAGGCTTGCTGGCAGCTGGGTCTTCTGTCCTGATTTGTGTTGTGATATATCCGACCCTGCTCTTGGTGTGCTGTGGCAGGGTGAGGGAGAGGTGCTCGGGGAGGGGGGAATCTGCTGGGACAACCTGCTTTCTGCTTTTCCTCCTTCCTCCCCTCTGCTTGTGAGGATGTGCTTGCTTTTAGGACCTGCTCTGTGAGGATCTGGGGTGCAGTGGCTGGGGAAACAGCTGCCAAGAACTGGAATGCTGTTCTCCAGCTGGGAGCACCCCAGCACTGCCTGCTGCATGTTCCCCGTGCATCCCTCCTGCTGTCCTGTCCCCTTGGAGCAGCCATGCCACCCCTGAGGGGGCTGGGGGATGTTGACACTCCAGGCACTGGAGCTGTTGAGGTCTTCTGTCTCTGGCTCCATCTGCAGCCTCATGGCAAGGGAAGGGATGTGTTTAGCTTCTGCCATTGAGAAACACTGAACCCAAACCAGCTTTACCTGTGCTGGTGATGTCCCCAGAAGGAGTGTGTGGCCTCGGGCTTTGCAGTGCTGTGTCCTCACTCTGTGTGTCTGTGGGCTGGGCTTCAGGGATGGCAGTGTCTCTCCACAGGGAAGTTCAGTAACACACGGTGCCTCTTGCTGTCTCTGCTCCTGCCCTGGCTGCCTCTCTTCCAGCTCTGGCGCAGGGTAGGGTTGTGTTGGTCCTGCCCCTTCTGGAGGGTGTAAGACATAACTGTGGGACTTTGCAGCAGTTTTGGGTGGTCTTTCTTGTCCTCCGTCTGCCTGCAAACTCCCAAGGCTCAGTTGATACTCTGCTCCAGGTTCCCAGCTCCTCTCCCAACCCAGCCATGGCAGGAGCCAGGGACCAGGGCACCAGGGCAGAGAGGAAGAGGCAGTGTGTTTCATAGTGTTTGAAATGTCTCCTGGAAATGCTGCTTGGCTTGCAGGATCCCCTTTTTTCCTGTGGGATGGGCTTTGAGGAAGCAGTGTAGTCTCATCTCTGCCCTGCCACCTCCTCGGTGTTGCAGCAGGCCCTTGGCACAGACTCAGCCTCTCCTCACTCCAGCAGCACCTGCTTTGATTGGATTTTGGGATGAGGGCAGGCTTTATAGGCTGGAGGGAATGCTGGCAAGGATATAGTCTCCACGATTTTCTTCATGTGTTGCTGGGGTTGGACACACTGGGCATGAGGAATGGCTGGACCCAGTAGGTTCTGTCAGCCTGGAAGTGACAAGGGCACGAGGGGAATTGCTGGGGCAATAACCAGGCAGTTCACACCTCTCCTGCAGTAATCAGAACAAGATGCCCAGGCAGGGAGCAGGAATGCCTTCCAGGCCGGTGCAGGAAGAGCTGCTTCCCTTTGGATCTGAGCCTTGCTGTGCCTCCCTGCGCCGTCGGGGTGGGTGCATGACTTTGCCTTAAGTGGCTGTCACTGGCTCAGCGTCCCTCTGTATGCATCAGCCACCTCCCTGTGTGGTCTGAGGAACCCCAGGGGATGCTCCCCAGTCCCAGGTGCTGCAGCAGCACGTGTGATGCCCAGTGCCTTCTGCAGCAGCCTCCTCCACCCCTCCCTGCTTCCCCAGCCCTGCTGCAGCAGCCCCAGTGTGTGCAGGAGGGGGTGGTCAGGGCTTTGGCACTCTGCTGTAGGCTGTACTGCCCTCTGAGTCCCAGCTGTGAGCAGGGACATGGCTGCAGCCAGGATTTTGGGATTGAACTGGTTTTTCTCTCTTCTCCCACGGCCTGCGTGGGCCTGTGACTAAAGGGGTCTGCCCCTGGATGTACATCTCCCTAAGGAAACACGATACATGCGGTCAGGTTTACATTCACACTTCAGTTCTTTTGATAAAGCAGAATAAAATTATTTTGTTACCATTTTTCTGGATGGTTGTATGTGTCCTAGGGCTGGTGGCACATGAAGTGGGGCACCCCTCTGCCTCTCCCCCTGCAGCACCACTTCATGGTGTGGATGTCCTCAGCTGCAGCGACTGCCACCCGGGGAGCCCCGTGAGGAGCCTGTGCTCAAAGCAGGCCACAGCCAGGATGGTGCTGAGCATGAGGGGACTCCCTGCAGCATCCTGGGGCAGCCTGGCTCTGCGTGGCTGGCAAAATGTGCTGCAGTTTGGCCCAGTGGCTCTGGCACTGGATTGGGGAGTTCAGCTCCAACCCTTTTCCCCCTTCCGTGCTCCCTGCACAGCTCCCTGCCTGCTGCCACCCCGCTGTCCCCTCTAGCCCAGACACACCCTGTGACACCTCTACCTTCAGTCTTTATTGGTATAAAAGCCTTGAACCTAAATTATATAAAAAATGGGAGGCCTGGTTTTACAGCAAGTGGCTCAAAATGGTCTCATAAGGGTCATAAATAAATGGCTGCAGTAAAAAAGGCTCCCAGGGAATTCCCTTTTGAACAGAAAGTCAAGGAATAACTCCAGAGATAAAAGCCCTGTGGGGACGCCAAGCCCAGCTTGGACCTGCCACAGCCCCTGGCGACATCCCCCCCCGTGTGACGTCCCCAGGCAGGGCAGTGTTCCTGGGGCACAGTCCCCACGGAGCAGTGCTTTTCCTGCCCGGTGATGCCAGGAGCTCCTCTCCGCAGCCCCGGCAGGGAAGGGCAGGAGGAGCAGGACACATTCAGGACGTCGGGACAGAAGGCAGCAGCTCCCCGGGCGCAGGAGAGCCTGGGCCGATGTGGGGCAGTCCTCCAAACCGGAGCTGGCATTGTTCCCGCTCCTGGTTTCCTTGGGAAGCCCCGGCTAACGGCTTCCCCTGGGACAACCGTGAGGCTGCCGAGTCCATTAAGGCACAACTCGAGGATCTGTAAACACTGGTGCCCACCCCGGGCAGGGTCCGAGGGTGCGGCCAGCAATTCAAGTAAGGGTGGAAGGGAGACGGTGGCTCCTCTGCTGTGCCACCCACCCAGCTGTGCCGCTCCTCGGCCGGTGGCGGATGGAGCATCCTTGGTCACCTCCTGGCTGGGGGCGGCTTCAGGGCCACCTTTGGCGGGGGACAGCGCTGAAAGGGGGTCGGTGGGAGGGCCGGTGCCGGCGGCCCCTCGCCTTGGCTCGGCACTTTGCTCTTCAGCGCTGGGAGAGGTTTGCTGGGCGGCTTCGGCTTGGCCTGGCGGGAGGAGAGACTCGACTGGGGACCCAGGAGAGACCCGGAGAGGGGCAGGGAGCGGAGGAAGGGCCCCCCCAGGCCGGGCCACCCCACGGACGTGCCCGCACGGGTCGGCTGGGGGCATTGGGAGGGCTGGTTACCTGCGGGGGCCATCCCGGAGGGGACTGCGGTGGCCCCGGCGGGCCGGGTGGTGGCGGCTGCAGGGTCAGCACGGGGCTGTGGGGCCGGGCCGGTCGCGGGGTCGCCGTGCTGCTGACCAGGCTGGGCTGGCCGATGTCCCGGCCGGACAGCTGCCGGCGGCCCGGCCGCGTCCGGCCGCCCTCCTGGAACAGCGGGTTGGCGAGGCCGGAGGGAGTCGCGCTGGAGCTGCTGTGGGACACAGGGACCATGTGGGACTGCCCGGGCACCCCTGGAGCTCAGCCTCGAGCATCCCTGGAGCTCAGCCCCGTGCAGCGGAGACGGGAATTACCCTTTGTGGGAGCGCCGCGCCGCTCTGGTTCTGAGGAGCACCACGCCGCTGCCCAGCCCCACGCCGGCCAGGGCCAGCACGGCCAACACGGCCGCCAGCACCACGCTGCCGCTCCCTGTGGAGACCCACCCGGGCGTTTGGGGACGGAGCGGCACCTCCCAGCCGGTGCCAGCCCCTCCCAGGCTCCCTCCTCGGGACACGCGTCGGGGTCCGGGGACCGTACCTGTGGCTATCCCTGCGATCTCCTGCTCGCAGTAGGGCGCCGCCCAGCCGGGATCGCAGTGGCATTCCCGCCTGTGGTTGCACACCTGGGAGGACGGGGCAGAGCGTCAGGGCGGTGGCGGAGCCGCCGGGCCCGCAGCAGCTCCGGGAGGGGCGATCCCACCGCCTACCCCGTGGTTGTTGCACTTGGCCGAGCAGTTCTTGTCGCCGTAGACCAGGAGGTTCTGGCAGCGCCCGGCGTAGCAGACCTGGGGGCAGACAGCGGGGCTCTGAGGCTGCCCCGGGGCCGGCGTCCACCCTTGCCCCGGCCCGGCACGGCCCCGGCACGGCTCTCACCATCTCCTCGCCGCACTTGGCGCCGGTGGGCACCAGCCGCAGCTCGGCCGCCTCGCCCGCGTCGCTGCCCGCGATCACCGCCTTGCACTTGAAGCGGCCGAAGTGGTATCCGAAGGAGTAGTAGCCGCTGCCGAGGATGGGCTGGGTGTTGTCGCTCAGGCACAGCAGCGTGCCGCACTTGACATCCCTGCGGGACACGCAGCCGTGAGCGCCGGCGGGCAGAGCTCCGCGGGCTGGGGCATCCCCCGCACCCCCCGTCCTTACTTGGGGCTGCAGGGCTGCTTGCCGTACTCGGTGAGGCAGTGCAGGTGAACGTGCTGCTCGCTGTTGTGCTTGAAGCAGATGTCAGGAGCCACCTGCGCCTCTGCGGGACACATGAGAAGGGTCACAGGGAGCCGGAGCTCGCTTTAGGATCAGCAGCGCCGCAGCTCGGGCTGCAGGAAGGGAGCACAGCCCGCCCGGGGGGCTCCAGGCACATCCCGCAGCAGGTGGGGCAGGAGGATGGGCAGGGAGGGAGCCCTACCTGCGCCCCAGAGCGCCCGGCACTGCTCGCCGTGCGAAGGGCAGGCCCCGTTGTAGCAGTACCCCTTGCCGTGCTGGCAGGAGATGCCGTTCTCCTGGAACACGTCCTCGGGGCACTCGGCGCTGAGCCCGCTGCAGTGCTCGGCAAGGTCGCAGTCGTTCTTGCTGGCCCGGCAGAGCGCACCTGCAGCCTTCACCTGCACGGAGAGCAGGGATGGCAGCACTGCCTGGATGCTCTCACTTCTCCAGGCACCACAGCACAGCAGCACTCTGGTCTGGGCCCAGCACCCCGTGGATCCAGACGCTGACACTGCTCCCCTGTGGAGGGCAGTACCTTGCAGTCCTGGCAGCATTCCCCTCGGGCACACTCGGCTCCCTCTCTCAGCTGGCACGTGGTGGCATTGCAGCAGCGGTCCGAGCACTCCTGCAAGACAGGAATGGACTGAAACCCTCCTGGAAGCCCCCTTTCCTTCCTTCCTGGGGGGACCAGTTTGCCATGTCACCAGGTGCCCATAGCAGTGTAGCTACCATGGGCTGAACCACGGGCCAAAACTACAACATCCCAGGTGGGGACCATTCCTGCTACCTCTATCCCCATTACCAACACCAAAACAGAGGAATAGAAAGGATTTTTTTCAGAAGATGGAGCCTGAGCTGGGCCCCTTTGCACGTCTCCAGGAAGGAGAAAAAGTGAGGATTTCTGTGCTCTGTGGAACAGGGTCCCAGATCCTTCAGGTCCCAGCGCAGGGCTGTGACCAGGGATTTATCCCAGAGCATTGCTTGTGTGTCTCAATTCCACCCCCACTCCATGATGTGCTGGCAGGGATGAGGAACAGCTGAGCAAAGCTCTTGAAAGAACAACATGCCCTGATGTTCCCTCCTGGGTCACCTCTTTGGAGGACATGGGGGGATGTCCATCTTTCCTAGGCTAAAACCACAGCCAGCTACATGAAGGGGGGCACACGCAAACATCCTCCTGCAGTTATTTTTTGGCAGAATCACCGGGAGCACAAGGGGAGAGTCTGCTGGAGGGTCTCAGGTCCCTGCTGCCCACCCTCCTTCCCAGCCCGTTGGGGGCACTCCTACCTCGGGTGTGCCGCAGTCACACTGCTCTCCCCGCTCCACAAACTGGTTCCCACACACCGGGCCCCCGTACAGCTCGTCCGCCCGCGGCGCGTTCAGCAGGCAGCTGGTCCGGGGGTCCCCCAGGAACTGCCACATGTCCTGCTCGCTGCACTGGCTGAAGAGCTTGGGGTAAACCAGCCTGCAGGAGCACAGAACCGGGAGGTCGTGAGCAGAGAGCCCAGCGGGAAGCTGGAGGGCCACCAACACCTGGGGTGGGGTGGGGTGGAATGTCTGTCCAGACCTGACCATCTCACCGGTTCCACCCCATCAGGGCACCCTGCCAGAGGACACCTCCGTGTATCTGCAGCCTAGGGATGTCCCCCTGGCTCCTTCACTCACCCAACGCTCCCTGCCATGACACAGCCCCCGTCAGCTTTGGGGACGGGGCAGCGGCAGCCGGCGACCTCCTCGTCGTGAGACATGCCCAGGTTGTGCCCCATCTCATGAGCCAGGGTGGATGCAGCGCCGATGGGGTTCGTGCTGTGATCCTGTGGGAAAAACCCTTGTGGTTCCTCTACAGCTCCTCCCCGGGGCCGCTGGGGCCCTGCAAGGTGCCTCCTCACACTGCCATGCTCGGGTGAGGGAAGTCCCCTCAAGATGCTCAGATTGGTCTCTCAGGGCTGGCAGTAAGCTTAGACAAAGTGGCTGCTCTAAAAATGATGCTTTGTGGTGAGTCTGTGAGGCCACAGGTCTCACAGCCAACCTCTCTGCTCCTGGAGGGGGATGAGGAGCACAGCCAGTCCCAGCCTCCTAAAATCCTAGCTCCCATGTCCATGGAGCTTCTCTGGGGGCCTTTCCAAGTGTACCAAAGGCTGGGTGTCCACAGCCCCAGCACTGCCCTGGGGGTCAGTCACTTAGGGGGTGGAGATGCCAGGGACCAAATCCAGCCTGCAAAGGGGGAAATCTGGGCACCAGTGGAGGAGGGAGAGGCTCTGGAAGGTGCAGTGCAGGGAGGGCAGAGCACAGCACCCACCTGGTTGACGCCGCCCGAGTCCCTGGTGCACATCACCAGCTTCTTGGCCAGCCCCACGGTGTTGCCGTGGAAATCAACGCCCCTATGGGATGGAGATGCCACAATGGCCACGTGCCCTGGGTGGTGGCAGGGCTGGGAGGGTGGCGAGGTGGTGGCTCCTGTCCTTACGTGATCAGCTGGGCGTTGTCATGGGGCTTCTTCCGCAGCAGCTCCGACTCCCGCCAGTGCAGGAAGTTGTCCAGCGTCACCTCGGGCTTGGGGCTGACTGTGATTTTGTCCCTGTGGTTCCACACCTCCAGGCCAATCAGGGCCACCCGCAGGCGAAGGGGCTGGTAGAGCTGGGGTGGGACATAGCCCAAAGAGAGCCTGGATTTGGGCTGCAGCAGCAGCAGCAGACGAGAGGTCCCACCTGCCCCGGGGAACTGCAGCCGAGCCCAGGATGCTCCTCACTGGGCAATGGCAGCTCTGTCACCCTCAATATACTACACAAGCTGAGGTGACCATGTAGACAGGAATTCCCCCCAAACCTCTGAGCTCCCTTTTTGCTGGTGAAGGCTGGGATGCTGCTCCCTCACTGCTAACCAACAACTGAGGCTGAAGCAAAGCCATCAGGAAACCCACCATGGCCCAGGGCATCCCTCCCTTTGTTAGCAGCCACCTCAGCCTGAGAGCAGCCACAGCATGTGCTGCCAGGGGTTACAGGACAAAATTTCCCTTCCCTTATGGACAGAGCTGAGCCACTCGTCATGTGGTTGAGGTTGGCCAAGGGATGTGGTCACCCTGCAGCAGCCCCCTGTGGGCCTAGACTGGTTTCAGCTCCACCACCCCCCTGTGCCAGCCTGTCTGCCACCTCCTCTGTGCCCACCCTGGAGCTGGGAGGGCGGGTCCAGAGCCCTGGGCTCACCTTGTCCACGTGGTTCACAATTTCCTTCATCCGGTTCTGCACGGTGCGGAGGTCCTTGTGCTTCCTGAACTGTGGGGAGGACACAGAGAGATTTCCAGGGTGGCTTTGAGCCCCCCACTGCAGGGTGTGACAGCAAACCCACAGGCACCAGCTCTCCTCACTTTACCTCCTGGTTGTCTGCCACCAGGACCAGCTCCACGTACCGGGGACCTTTTTGTATCGGACCTGATTTCTGAAAGGGAAAAGGGAAGTGGAGTTCAGCTTGCAGCTTGCCAAGCCAGGCAGCTGAGCCTCCCACGGGATGTATCGGATCCTGCAGGACCTTCCAAGGTTAGCAGGTCTCCTAGCTGAGCTCTGGGATGTTGTTTTGCGGGGTTTCATGCTTCTTCCAGCTTGCATGCTGGAAAACCCAAGCCTGCAGCTGGGATAACACACCAGGCTCTGCAGGCATCACAGATCCTCCCATGGCGTGGGAGGATGCTCCTGCTAAGGGCACAGGATCCCAGGGCCTGTTCCCACCAGAAGCCACCTGTGTTGGGACACTTGGCGTCGCCAAGGGACAGGGATCTCCCCCATCCTCCCCGGGACTTCACAGGGTTCGGGAAGGAGCAGCAGTGCAATCCCTACCCAGCGGTAGAGCTTCATGGCTGCGGGGATTTTGGGCTCGTGGTCGTACTCCAGGGTGGCCCCGGGCTCCCGGCAGGTGCCGCGTTTCCCCCGCAGGTGAGCTGCTCGGTACACGGCGTGCCGGCCGGCCACTGCCCCCTCCAGCGGCTCCAGCAGGAAGGTGGTCTCATTCACCCGGAAGAACCCGCTGGAAAGGGAGAGCGAGAGGACAGGCATCAGGCAGAGGACATGGACAGACCCTACACACACCCCTGGAAGTGCCTGTGATATGTGCCCCATCCCTGGAAGCGTTCAAGGCCAGCTTGGAGCAACCCGGACTAGTGGAAGGTGTCCCTGCCCATGGCATGGGGTGGGACTTAATGAGCTTTAAGGTCCCTTCCGTCCCAAACCATTCCAGGATTCTGGGATTCTATATGAATACAGCTGCCGAACTGGCTGCTGGGCTGGGAGGGGACAAGCTATGGCGCGGCACCCACAGCGCAAGGAGTATCCGGTCCTCTAGGCAGCAGGAATGTCCTGGGGCTCAGCAGCTCATCCATTAAGGATGGATCCGGTGAGGGTACTCCTGCACGGAGCTCCTGAGGTGTCAGGGCTCCACTCTCACCATTGTCATTGGCCATTGACACTGTCTCTCGCATTGCCATGAGTCAGCTCCCCAAAAGTGCCGCGCTCCTTTCCTGCCGGGACACCCAGCCGGGGTCAGCACCTCCAGCAGGAAGAGGGATGTCATCTTCCCTTCCGCAGGGGAAAGCTGAGCTCTCACTCCATCAGCACGGCCGGGGCTAGGTCACTCTGGGTCACCGGGGCTCGGTCACACCGGGGCTGGGTCACACCGGCTCACCAGGGCTTGGTCACTCTGGGTCACCGGGGCTCGGTCACACCGGGGCTCAGTCACACCGGGCTCGGTCACACCTGTGCTCACCGTGGCTGGGTGCTGTCCCCAGCCAGAGCAGGGCTCCAGGGAGCCGGAGCCATACCTGAGCCCACCGCAGGTGCTGATGCTCGCTGCCGAGCCGGGGTGTCCCCGCACGCGGCCCTGGTAGAAGCAGTGATCCTGCCGAGAGAGAGGGCAGAGCTGTGGGGGCTGCCCCACGGGGCTGGGAACGCTGCTCCCCCAGGAGCCAGCCCCTACCTGGGTGTCCGGCTTCTCGGTGATCTCGGAGCCGTCGGCCGAGTAGTGAGTCTCGGTGTAGTGCTGCCCCAGCAGGGCCCTGCGGGGTAGGGAGGGGGCGTCAGCAGTGACCCCCTTTGGGGGAGAGCATGTGGGGACTGTGATCCCCCCCAGGTGGGCTTGGCAAGGACGGAATAAAGTGCTCTGGGCTGAGGCTTAGGTCACCTGGTGTCACGGTTACTTGCTCACAGCAGGGGTGGGATGCAACCCACCCCCTCAGGACATCCCACCGTCCTCACCTGTTCTTCTCCAGCCACAGGAGGTATTCCCTGCCCTCGGCACGGACGCTGTAGAGGATGTGGTCTGGGTAGGTGCTCTGCAGGAAAGAGAGGTGCCATCAGAAACCCACTGTCAGCAGGAGCCAGAGCTGAACCAGAGGGGCCCCTGTCCTGCCCAGAAAGGGGACAGGGTCTGTGTGTGCCCTGTGTGAGCCTGGCTGCTCACCCTGCAGGCATCCAGCAAAGACACAGGAAATCAGAAGAGAAGGAAGAAAGCATGTGGGCAATAACGCAAATCCCCGGCACGTCCTGAGATGAAGAACAGGTCACCCGCAAGGAGACGGAGTCAGCAAAGTCTGATTTCCCGTGTCTGACACATGGCTGCAGATGGCCGTGCCAGGGACTGAGGTTTCCTACTCATCAGTCACAGAGCTCCTTTTTTGGGGTCTGAGTTCAGCTCTTACTCACCAGCTGAACCACAAAGATCCCGATGGCTCTTATCAGCAGAGATCTCTTCCTCCCTGACTGATCTAACACGCCACATCACGTTTAGGGAGCAGCCTTCCCTTGGCTCTCCTCAGCCTCTCAGAGCAGATTTTAGTATCACTGTGTCCCAGATCCCCTCTGCTGGTGGGAGGGAGCCAGGGTAGCTGTGGCTCAGCCAGCTGAACCCTGAACCCTCAGGATGGAGATGTTCCTACAGGAAAAGTGTTTCCCTCTGGGCTGTCTTGTGATCTCCACCTCCAGAGGCCCCATCCCACCGGGGTCGCTGGGAAAGAGTCGTGGTGCCCTTGCCATGAGGGATCTGAAACATCTCCTGAGGACACATCGACCTCTCCCAAGGGCACAGCCACCTCTCCTGAGGGCACATCCTCAGCCCTTGCAGAATCCAGGTGCGGAGAGACCTGAGCCAAAGGCAAAGCAAACCTTTCCCATGGGGCCAGCATTCCTCAGGGATGAGGTGTGCTGCCTCTCCCTGGGGAGGATGACAGCATGGGCTGTCATACCGTGGCTCAGCATTCCCAAGGGGATGATCTGCACCCTGGAAGGAGCAGAAAGCCCTGCTGACTCAGTGCCAGCGGGGCCAGGTGAGAGGCTTTGCCTGTCACTCAGCTGCCCCCATTCTCCCTGGTTTGCAATTCCAGACCAGCATGCCGGCGCGCTCGAGAGTCCCTGGAAAATTCTTCACTTATGAACAGCGTCTCCCGCCTGTCCTGACCCCTGTCCGCCAACAAAGCCATCCTTTGTTATTGTTGGCAAGGCCAAGGCCAGAAGAGGTCTTAAGGAATGGCAGGAAAGCTCTTGGAGGGGGTTGCTGGGTCAGGGAGCGTCTCTTGGAGACGACCGCAGGGCAAGTTTAAAATAAAAAGTCCTGATGAAGCTTCTCTGAATCACCCCCTTCCTCATTAGCATGGGCTGTGCAAGGGCTCCAGATGGGAAAGCTTTGGGAGCAGCTCTGAGAGCCCCGTGGCCATGCTGAGCCAGCACAGCAGAGACACACCAGAGCGCAGGCAGAGGAGGGATTTCTCCCAGCTGGTCTCAGTAAGAGACCCAGAGAACTTGCAGGGGATGGGATGTCCCATTCCACCTGAGCTCAGGGTGTTCCTTCCTTGGGTGGGAAGGCCTGTCCTGGCTACAGGAGGAGCCAGCATGGACAACACCCATCTCTGTCTCAGAGGGGCTGCGTGGTGGTCAGACCTCGCTGAGAGCTTCTCCCCCACCCAGATGACCAGGAGAGCAAACCTAACCTCTCTGCAAGAGGAAATAAAAGGGCTTGGAAAGCAGGAGACTTCCTACCCTCAACAAGGCAGCTTCGGGATGTCCAAGGACCACCCAAGCCAGGACTAAATCCAGCTGCCACTCATCAGACAGCCCCCGTGGCAGTCCCGAGGTACACAGCTCATGGCAGGTGTCTTCTCCAGAGGGATCCCGAGGTGGGTGAGCTCCCCTTTCCAGGGGGATGGGTGCGGAGCCGCCCGGCGCACACCCGGCACAGATGGTGGCTCTAAAATAGCCTGGGGAATGTTTATCTCGTGGACAAGTTTAGGTTTCTAGAGCAGGGAAAAACAGATGCTTTCGGGGAGTGTTTTTGAAGCTAGCTTATCAGGAAGGGTTTGAATCACAGAGGAACGTGCTGTATGGCACTAGGGAATACTTGTCCCCGGTACCTCCATCCCTCCAGGCGCTAAAATGAGTGCTTTTTGGGTCTAGAAAAGGAATAATAAAAAAAATTGGCTGAATTTCACTGTAAGGCAATGAGGAAAGTGTCTTTGAGGTCGTGGCATCCTACGGACGTCGACATCAAGCACTCCAAACTCCTGACTCAAACCCCATTCCTACCCCCAAATTGCCAGGTTTCCCAAGAAAAACAACACTGGCTTGCTTTCATGTGGATTTCTGCAACTTTCTGATTCTTATTTCTGTGTCCCAAAGGACAAAAAAAGCCCCAACTTCAGCAGACACAGCAAGAAAAGTGCTTACAGCTCCACGAGGCTTCGCAAACCCCTCCTTAAGGAGAGACCAGATGTCACAAGACCACAGCAAGGCTGCAAGAGGTGGCACCTCTGGGTCACGTCTCCAAAAAAAGCACTGGAGAAAGCAGCCCCTCTCTCCAGGAGCGCTCCCCGCTGTCTGCAGGTCCTAATTAGACCCAAAACAGCCCAGAAAAGCTGATCTGATCAACTGCTTCAGCATCTTCATTCTCTGGGGTGGAAGCAATGCAAGGAAATGGGCGGCATGTCATTCTCTCGGTGCAGGGCTCAGGGGGTTTGGCCGAATCGTTGGTCAAGGGGTCCAGCACTGAGCCTGGTGGTGGGACAAGATCCCTGCTGATGGAACCCCCCGGGGCAGATTCCCTGGAAAGCAGCGAGGGCGGCTGACTCACCGGAGGCGCAGAGAGGTCCCTCTTCCCCCGGGGCACCGGCAGCTCCCGCGGCAGCACCGTCTCGTACCTCTCGACGTGCGGGAGCTGCTCCGCCAGCCCGGCACTGGAGCCTGCGAAAAGCCCAAGGGCTTTGAGACAGATGCCCGGGAACAACCGAGTCACAGAATATCCCGAGTTGGAAGGGTCCCGCAGGGATCACTAATCCGGCTCCTGCACAGACACCCCAACAATCCCACTCTGTGCATCCCTGGGAGCACTGTCCAAGCGCTCCTGGAACTCTGGCAGCCTCGGGGCCGTGCCCATTCCCTGGGGAGCCTGGGCAGTACCCAGCACCCTCTGGGGGAAGAACCTTGCCCTGACACCCACCCCAAACCATGCCCTCCCCGTCCGACACAGCTTCACGCCGCTCCCTCGGGCCTGAAGCCAGGGGGCAACAAGAGTAGCCAACAGGAAGGTGCAGGGATGAGCCCGAAGACCAAGTCCTGGAATACCTGCTGGTATTTCCAGGGAGCTGCAGCCGCCCCAGCCCGGCGCCCACAGAGCCCTCAGCATCACCTGAGAGCGAGCAAGTCCCTTTGGGGCTGGAAGCCCCCGCCGAGCCCCTGGTGCAGCAACACACAGAGAGGTTTTCCAGCTCCCCATGGTGATGCCACCGCGTGTGACTCGGCGTCTGGCGGCTGTGGGGGCTGTTTGGGAGAGCGGCTGGTGCCTGGGTGGCTCAGCCCCCTCCCAGCCTTCCTTGGATGTCGGAACGGAGAATATCTGCCATAAGCCCTTTGCTTTTTCCAGGAGCTCCAAAAGCCAGGTTCGGACGGGGCTGGGTGCTCGGTCTGGGGGTGCCACGGCTGGGAGCCACACGAGTCACAGGCGACCTCATCGGCTGAGTGACAGGGGACTCCCGGCTCGCCGCGGGCCACCGGTTGTGACGGTCCTCTCGCCTTCCCGAGGTGCCCGCACGGCCCAGCGAGGTCGGGAGGCACCGGGAGCATTCCGGTGGGAGCGAGCCTGGCCCCGGGCGTCCCTTCTCCATCACCCTCCCCCTCGGGTGGCGAGAACAGAGGCGAACCCCGGGGCTTGCCTCGGAGAGCCGCGGAGGGAAAGCATCCCCATCCCGCGGTGCCTGCATCCCGGTGCCTCCATCCCTGCCCCGCGCAGGGCTCCTGCCGCACGCCCCCCAAACTCCCCGCCCGTCCCGTCCCGTGGCTGCCGCCCCCAGCGGGACCCCACGCTCACCTCGGGCCGGCAGCAGCAGCATCAGGAGCGGCAGCAGCGGCAGCGGCAGCNCAGGGAAATGGGGACTGTCCACGGAGCATTCGAGGGAGGGTGGTGTGGGGCATCACGGGGCTCTGAGAGGCGTTGGGGACAGTCCCCGGGCAATCAAGGGGGTCCGTGGGGAACTGAGAAGGGTACACGGGCACCTGGAGGGTGCGCGGGGCATTAGGGAGGGAGCATTGGAGAGGGTCCGTGGGCCACTGGGGCTGCCCACGGGAAATCGGGGGTGGTCCATGGGGTATCACGGGCGTCCTTGGGGCACCGGGCACTGTCCACGGAGCATTTGGGGGGGGGGTGGGGAGGG